>VMDO01006013.1:23352-105224 GCA_007922755.1 Pedetes capensis | reverse complement strand
GGGGGGGGGTGGATGGCAAAGGCGATATTGTCATTCAAATGCAGTGGCCAGGCCAGGAAATTCTCCTGCTCAGTGTCCATCCCCTGGGGCTGGGGGTCTCAGAGAAGGGAGATACCCAGCCATCTATGGCCACTCAGACTCTCTCTGTGGATGGTGTTTAAAGCAAAGTGCACCAGGGGTGACTTCTGAGGGAAAAATGTGCGGGCAGGATCATTCTCCTCTCCTGGGGGCTAGGGGGTGGCACTGGCAGCTGGAGGGGAGGGGGAAGGGTAGAGCTTAATACCATTGCCTCTTCCAACAACTTTCTGCCTGTCCCACCCCATCTACACCACCAGAGGCCAAACTGACTGCTCAATGAGAAGCACTGATTGTGTTTGTTACTACCATAGAAGAATATTATAAACTTATGCTATATTGTTGACCTGCAGCTGTAGCCCTGTGGCATCAGATCCCATCAGATCTCGGAAGCTAAGCAGGGTTGGGCCTGGTTAGTCTTTGGATGGGAGACCACCTGGGAACACCAGGTGCTGTAGGTTTGGGAGACGGACCCGGCAACCCACTCCCAAAAAACAATCAGCCATTGAAAACCCTATGAACAGCAGAGAAGCACTGACAATAGTGTTTACCCTGTTGTACGTAGGGTTGCTATGAGTTGGATACCGACTCGATGGCCCCTAACAACAACCATCCTATATTATTATATATTATAAAAATTATATAACATATAATTAAAGCAGAGGCAAGGTGGTATGGTGGTTAAGATGAGGGGTTAAGGAGAGACAGACACAGGCTGCAATTATGATTCTACTTCCTGGGAGCTGTGAGACCTGGTGCAAATCATTTTCCATTGTTAAGTCTCAGTTTATCGATCTATAAAATGGGCATAGGATCACCTATATGTCCAATGGCAGAGCAATCCTGTGCAAATGTTTTAATATACAGCCTGCGGTCCCATAAATAACATCTTATTACCCCGGTGTCATCAC
Source organism: Pedetes capensis (assembly GCA_007922755.1). NCBI lineage: Eukaryota > Metazoa > Chordata > Mammalia > Rodentia > Pedetidae > Pedetes > Pedetes capensis. The sequence continues at coordinate 104,238 of VMDO01006013.1, read as the reverse complement.
CGCCGCGCTCACATCCAATTGATACACACACACATGTGGTGCACAAGAACCCTGAGGCACGGTGGTGAGGCGCAGCAGGGACACAGGCCAGTCTGTGGGGTCTGACTCTGCTCCTGCCACACACTTGCTATGAGATCCTGGGCAGGCTTCTCAGCACGCTCTTCCTCAATGTCTCCATATATAACCCAGGGGTAATAACAGCGCTATAAGGATTCAACTCGTTAATAAATATAAAGTATGTCAAAATATCCCCATGTGTCTGTCAGCTTGTTGTGCTGCAGGGGCTTGTGTGTTGCTGTGATGCTGAAAGCTATGCTACTGGTATTTCAGATACCAACAGGGCCACCCATGGTGGACAAGTTTCAGCTGAGCTTCCAGACTAAGACAGACTAGGGAGAAGGACCCGCCAGCCCACTCCCAAAACAAGCAGCCATTGAAAACTCTAGGAATAGTACAGAAGCACTGCCAAATATAGTGCTGGAAAATGAGCCCCCCCTGGCTGGAAGGCATTTAAGAAATGTTTGAGAAAGAGTTGCCTCCTCAAAGTAAAGTCTACCTCAATTACAGGAATGGAGGAAAGCCCCTGGGTCCTCCTTTTGCTGATGTGGCATGACTCAAAACAAGAAGGAACACAGTGGTTGCAACAATGGGCTCAAACATAAAAAGACCATGTGCATGGCACAGTGTTGGGTAGTGTTTCATTCTGTTGGGCATTGGGTCACTATGAGTTAGACCCTACTCGACAGCACCTAACAATAACAACATGTCAAAATAATATATAACACCCAGAGAGCACTTTTTATACATAGCTTTGGAAAACTGCCATTTTACAGACCTAAAAAAATATACTTACTGTCGTTGTTGTTGTTGTGTGCCGTCGAGTCGGTATCGACTCATAGCAACCCTCAGGGTTTTCAATGGCTGAGTGCTTCGGGATTGCCTTGGGAGTGGATTGCCAGGCCCTTCTCCCAATACTTACTGTAGAGAGTCTAAATAATAATATCCTAGAGTTTTCACTTTTAAAAGATTTTTAAAGCTCCTTTCAAAAAAAAAAAATCGGAGCCAACTTATATGAGTAGGTTTAAAGTTTGAAGAATATAATTTTATCATAAAGAAAGCCATAGCACCCTACCTATCCTAAACAAGTATGTCTGATTTCAGTTTATTTGGCTTAGCTTACCCAGTAAAAACTTTGGAGTCCTGGTTTCTCCAGAGGAGGACTGAATGTTTTTAAGATAAATCTGTTCTTTCCCCTTCCCTCCCCCCTGCCCCTAACCCCTACCCCCCTGGTTAACCTTTCTATGCACAAAGACCTTGCAGCTATCAGTGCAAATATTTCTGAAACATGATCAACCATGTTGCAGGCAGTAAACATTTTCAAACCTTATCTCAAAATGAGGTTCTCTGCCAAAACGCGTCTGGTCGGCCCCTGCTTTTGAATGGACGCAACAAAGAATCCCTAGAACTTGTAGAGCAAAACACATATTCACACAGCCTGCCTGTTTGCTCCAGTAGCTCAGCTCAGTGACAGAATCGGGGAGCCATGGATGCCAGCTCTAGTAGGAAACCTCTCTCTCCGTAGCTGCGTCTCAGCTCTTGTTCAAGTTGCAGCCACTGTAGTCCTGGTACAGCATAGTCCTCCGTGATGCGATTTGGAAGCAGGACTCTGGCTGGGGAAGCTAAGGAACCCAGGCCCCCATGCACAAAGCAGGAGCAAGAGATCTCCTCGGTCTGAAGCGGCACAGCGCTTCTGCACACAAGCTTGGGGTTGATCCTAAGCTGGGAAAGGAGCTCCCAGCTCATTTTATGGGCCACGGTCGCTGAAAGGCAGGAAACAGAATTCATGTCCAAAGAAGAGGGGGCGGATTCTCAAAGTGGACTCTTCCACGAGCTGGCTGCAAGCGTACTGATCACGGCTGTTTGCTGTCTTATTTTGCATACTGAGTTACCGGTTTTTTAATGGTAAAATAGGAATTTGATGGCAGTGTTGAAGAACACACACTGGAATCAGACCAAATTAACATCTCGGCTCTTATCTCTTCTCGGCACTATCGTCTCTGACAAGTTATTTAACAGCCCTGCACCTCAGTTTCCGCATCTGTAATTTGGGTATCTCTAACGTGCCTGTCAGCTTGTCATGCTGTGGGGGCTTGCGTGTTGCTGTGATTCTGAAAGCTGTGCCACCGGTACCTCAGATCCCAGCAGGGCCACCCATGGTGGACAGGTTTCAGCTGAGCTTCCAGACTAAGACAGACTAGGGAAGAGGACCTGGCAGCCCATTCCTGACACAATTAGTCATTGAAAACCCTATGAATAGCAGAGAAACAGCTTTAGCTAGCGTATTACAAAATGAGCCCCCCAGGCTGCAAAGCATTCAAGAAACAACTGGGGAGAAGTTGCTTCTTCAAAGTAGAGTTGACTTTAATGATGGGAATGGAGGAAAGCCCCTGGGACTTCTATTTCCTGAAGTGGCACAATTCTAAATGAGAAGAAAACAGTGGCTACAACAGTGGGCTCAAACATAAAAAGATCGTGTGCATGGTACAGTCTTGGGTAGTGTTTTGCTCTGTTGAACATAGAGTTGCTATGAGTCAGATTCAGATTCTACTTGATAGCACCTAACAACAACAACAACAACAACAACAATTTACATATAATAGTATCCATATCAGCCGGGCGCAGTGGTGCACGCCTGTAATCCCAGTGGTTTGGGAGGCGGAAGCAGGAGGATTGCAAGTTTGAGACCAGAGGCAATCTGCGTAACTCAGCGAGACCCTGTCTCAAAAAGTAAAAAAAATGGGCTGGGGGTGCAGCTCAGTGGTCCAGCACTTGCAGAGCATGCAAGTGCAAGGCCCTGGGTTCAACCCCCAGAACTGGAAAAAAAAATAGTACCATATCATAGGGCTGGGATTTAGCTCAGTTGGTAGAGAGCTACACTGCAGTCTCTGAGGTCCTGAGTTCAATTCCTAGCACCACAAAAACGGGAGAAGGACCTGGCAATCCACTCCCAAGGCAATCCCAAAAATGTCAGCCATTGAAAACCCTATGAAGGTCGCTATGAGTCAGATATCGACTTGACAGCACCCAACAACAACAACAACAACAACGTGGAGCCCAAGAGTTTATATTTCTTTTTGTCGCTACGAGTTGGATACCGACTCAACGGCCCCTAACAACAACAACAACAATCCATACCATAATGTGGCTGGTGTTTTGTTCAGTTGGTAGAGTACTTGCTCTGTGCACTCTAAGGCCCTAGGTTTGATCTCCAACACTGCAAAAATGGGAGAAGGACCTGGAAGCCCACTCTGGAAACAATCAGCCTTTGAAAACTTTCTGAATAGCAAGAAGCACTGACATAGCACCAGACATGGCACAGTGTCGGGGAGTGTTTCATTCTGTTGTACATAAGGTCACTATAACTTGGAACCAACTCGACAGCACCCAACAACAACAACAACATATCATAGTGTTCTTAATATGGTTACAAAGCTACATAACTGATACTATAAATGGGAAAATCATTGGTATAAAATGGGTATTGCTTTGTTGGTCCCCCATGGAAACTAGTATATCTGAGTGGTCTCTCAAGGTCCTTCATGCACAAGGATCTTATTGGAAGAACAGAACATCAATAATTATAGCAGATGTCAGTTTTCTATCACTGAACCCTTAAAAGATGGGGTCAGAGTAACCTCACACTTTCCAGGGAAGAAGATTACCAACTATAACAGGAGAAGGATTTGGAATGCCAGCAAGATTCATAACAATTACTTCTACTTCCTGTTTCCTACGAAATTGTTTTTATATTCTATCAATGCAATTGAGTAGTTTCACAGCACTAGTAATTTCCAGTCCCTATCAGGATGTCAGCCTGCAGCCGTAGCCCTGTGGAATCCGATCCTATCAGATCTCAGAAGCTAAACAGGGTCACACTTAGTCTCCCTGGATGGGAGACCGCCTGAGAACACCAGGTGCTGTAGGCTTGGGAGACGGACCCAGCAACCCACTCCCAAAGCTCAATCCACCATTGAAAACCCTATGAACAGCAGAGAAGCACTGACAATAGTGTTTCCCCTGCTGTACATAGGGTCGCTATGAGTCGGACATCAACTTGATGGCACCTAACAACAATAACAAGATTAAGATGTGTTGATCGCCTTATAGCCCTGCCCCAGGGAACACGTGAATGAGGCGAGCCCATATTAAAGAGACAGACAATGGAACGAAAAGTGTTGTCTCACAAGCTGTGATGTGTGGAAATGGAGGGGCATAGAATCACGCTGTTCCCCAGGGAAGAGAAAGCTGTAGGGGCTGAGTGAGCCATTCTGCTGGTGAGGACGGACTCAGAGGGGGAGGGGTGTACTCCCATCCCCATGCCCCCGATTGCTCGCCTCTACCAGCCTGGGCTGGCTTCGCTATGACACACCCAATGATGTGGGAAAGGACGCGAGCAAAGCGATTACACAAGCTTAAAACCTGTCAGAAACGAAAGCTCAGCCTCCTGATCCAGCGGAGCTCATGCTGATTATCTGACACAGGATATCAGTGCGTGTTGGGCCCTGACCTCATGGGCTCTGGCCTCTCGGGTAGGAGCTACAGTTGTCTACAGAGCATCTTAACTGTCAACCCCGAAGGGCCAGCTACTGGAAGAGTGGGCCTGCCACACACCCACTGGGTGACTTTTTGAAAGTGAGAGAGTCCTCTGGGTGAGCGTCCCTTACTATGCTGTTGTTGTTAGATGCCATCGAGTTGGTGTCCGACTCATAGCAACCCTATGACTGTTATCAAACACTGTTATCAGTGCTTCTCTGCTACTCATAGAGTTTGCAATGGCTGATTGATTTTTGGGACTGGGTTGCCAGGTCCGTCTTCCAAGCCTATAGCACCTGGTGTTCCCAGGCGGTCTCCCATCCAAGGACTAACCAGGCCCAACCCTGCTTAGCAGCCGAGATCTGACGGGATTAGAAGCCACAAGGCTACAGCTGCAGCCATTGAGGAAATAGATGTCTAAAACATTTTATATATAATATAAAATATATTACTTGCATATATATATAACACATATATGTTATATATGTAACTAATATATTAATATATAATATATAACATATATGTGCTATATATATTACTTACCTATATCTATATCTACATCTCTCTCTCTCTCTCTCTCTCTCTCTCTCTATATATATATATATATATATATATATATATATATATAACTTTTCTGTACCTCTAGTTCTTCAGTCAAGGCTGAGATTCAGCTCTGTGGGCAGAGTGCTGCTCCACACCCTCTGAGGACCCAGGTTCGATCCCCAACACCACAAAAACGGGAGGACTTGGCAATGCACTCCAAAGCAATCTCGAAACAGCCATTGGAAACCCTATGAGGGCTGCTTTGAGTCAGACCCAACTTGATGGCACTTAACAACAACAGTTCCTCAATAAATGGAGGTGTTCACAATTTTACTCAGGGTCACTCTCTGAAAAAGCTATTTTCAACGTGTCAACATGGGTACACACGAGTACCATTGCTCTCCAAGTAAAATTTTGCTGGTAAGAGTTTTTTCCTGGCCAGGCATGGTGGCACACCCCTGTAATCCCAGTGGGTCAGGAGGCAGAGGCAGGAGGATCGCAAATTTGAGACCAGAGGCAGTCTGTGTAACTTAGTGAGACCCTGTCTCAAAAAGTAAAAAAAATGGGCTCGGGGTGCAGCTCAGTGGTCCAGCATTTGCAGAGCATGCAAGTGCCAGGCCCTGGGTTCAACCCCCAGTACCGCAAAAAAAAAAAAAAAAAAAAAAAAAAAAAAATTCCCCCCCCCCCCCCCGCAAGTACTATTGGTGGTTGTGGGGTGGGGGGGTTGAACTAAGAGCCCTGTGCATGTTTTGCAAGCCCTCTACCTCTGAGTTGTACCCTCACCCCCTTTATATTTTATTTTCAGACAGGGTCTCGCTGAGTTGCACAGGCTGCCTCTAGCCTTGAACCTTCGATCCTCCTGACTCAGCATCCCGAGTTGCGGAGATGACAGGCTTGTATTTTGCTTTTTATGTATTCTCAGATTAATAGCTTGAATAGAACCTATGTTCTTGAAGATGGGAGAAGGACTTGGCAGCCCACTCCTGAAAACAATCAGCCATTGAAAATCCTATGAATAGCAGAGAAGCAGTGATATAGTGCTGAGCATGGCACAGTTGTCGGGGAGTGTTTCATTCTGTTGTACATTGGGTTGCTATGAGTCTGACCAGACTCCTAGGAACCTAACAACAACAACAAGTTCTTGGAGAGCAGGCTTAGTCTTATTTAAGTCCTTTGGCCATAGGATTTAGCCATTTGTCACAAGAAGAAGGTAGTGTGCTAGTATGTTAAGTACCAACACCAGCAGTAGGAAAAAAGTATTGAGTTAGCTGGCCAATATCATTATAGAAGTAATCTAAGAAAAAAAAATAAGCTCTTTTTGGTCAAGTGACAAATCATAGATAGCAATCACTTCAAAAATATTCCTCACCAAACTATCTTCTAACAGACCAAAGGGCACTCTTGCTCTTAGTTAATAGCGGTTAATGTGAGTTGTATTTTGCAATGCCTTGAGAGGAAAAGAAGCAAACTCCTGCAAAATCTACACCAGAATATGTTTGAATTTTGGGTCAAGAGTCTCCATTCTTTAGATTTTCAGCTGGACAAAAGAACACAATTTAACTTATTGATGCTTATAGGAAATAGATGCTGGTAACAGTCACCCCAACTCTGGTCCCACAGTTACTTTTGGTGGCCTCAGATGACATGCCCTCCCTTCTGCCTGTGATTTGTTGTTGTTGTTGTTGTTGTTGTTAGGTGCCGTCGAGTCAGTATCCGACTCAAAGCGACCCTCTCTGCACAACAGGGGAAACACTATTGTCAGTGCTTCTCTGCTGTTCATAGGGTTTTCAATGGCAGATTGATTTTTGGGAGGGGGTTGCCAGGTCCTTCTCCCAGCCTACAACTTCTGGTGTTCCCAGGCGGTCTCCCATCCAGGTACTCACCAGGCCCGACCCTGCTTAGCTTCCGAGATCTGACGGGATCGGATGCCACAGGGCTACAGCTGCAGGCGCCTGTGATTTGGTACATTATAAAATCCAGCCTTCTAGAAACAAGCTAATACGTGATCATGAATACAACTGCTAAGAACTAAAACCAGTCACCTTCACGTCTTCATCTTTCTGTAATTAGCAGAGTGCTTCCTTTTAAATGTTTGGTTCTGTGTGGATCTACCACTATGTTCAGGCATTGATCGGGGGAGCCCTTGCGATTGTCTGTACGTGTGCAAATAAATCAGTTCCTTCTTTGATAAAATCTTTGTAATGACTTCAACAGAAAAGTACCTTTTAAAAAATACTGCCTGAATATTTACCTCCAAAAAGTGCCTAAGTCAGAAACAGCCAATGATTTGGAAACTATGATTATAAAGCTCGAAAATAAAGCTTTAACTGGAAGCCGTCCAAGAAATTGTGCGCCTGGAATGTTTAGTCAGAGTTTAAAAGATTCTCCCTCGCCTTAAAATCCCCTCCCTGTGGAAATTGCCTGTGGCTCTTTCTTCCCAGTTTGCTCCCCATAAAATAAGGGCCTGGGGTTAAATTTCAGCCTGCTGAAGAGGCTCTTACTTACTCGTTAGGTGCCATGGAGTCGGTATCTGACTCATAGTGACCCTGTGTACAACTCTGCTGTTCTCTGCTGTTCATAGGGTTTTCAATGGCTGATTGACTTTTGGGAGTGGGTTTCTGGATCCGTCTCCCAAGCCTACAGCACCTGGTGTTCCCAGGCGGTCTCCCATCCAAGGACAAACCAAGCCCGACCCTGCTTAGCTTCCGGGATCTGATGGGATCTGATGCTACAGGGCTACAGCTGCAGGCCTGAAGAGGCTCAGTCCTCACAAAAAGGGCAGCCTCCTGTCGCTCCCTGCCAGGAAGAGAGCTGCCTTTCTGATGCCCCTTCTTACCCAGTCTGCTTTAAGGCTTTCATGAAGAAGCTGGGTTTGGGAGACCAAAGGTTTAATCTGTGTGTATTTGAATAACACAGGCAGATTGTTGGCCAGGACGCTTCCCAAGTGTGTAAATACAGCCTGCCTCTTTAAATCTGTTACCTCATTTATTTACATTAGCACAGAAAGCTCCGCCAGAAGCCACAGCTGATGGCTGTCATGTAATTTTCCACAAAGACAGCAATTAAACGGCTTTGTGTGATTTTAATGAGCAGCTAGAGTGCTTCTCCGGTAGCCGGATTCTAACTAGGAGCTCTGCGCTCCTGGCCCAGGACCTCCGCAGGTTCTCCAAGGAGGGGCCCCTGGCTCGTCCTGGGGAGCTGGAACCCCAGCTCTAGCTGCCCCCTTCCCCTCCTCTCTTCCTGCCCCTCCCCTCTGCTCCCCACCCCCCAAGCCCCCACCAGGAATACACCTGGATGCTTGAGTTTTCTATGAATCCACAGAATATTGGTTAATCCCCTTCTTAAATGTGGTGGGGGGAGAGTGGGGACCCCCCTCCCTGAGATAGGCTTGGCTCAGGTGACTCCTCTGGCACAGGGGGAGGGGATTCCCTGCAACTGTGGAGAGGGGGTCCAGCAAAGGTTTCTGGTGGCACACTGTCTGTCAGCTTTGTCCTCGCGCCGGCTCCCAGAGGCCAGGCTGTGAGATCTCTTTCTCCCCGCGCCTTCCTCCAACTCCAGACAGACCTCCTACCCACTAACGAAAGCCAACAATTAGAGTCACCAACTCAGGTCATCCACAGAATGTCCCAACCACAGTATGAGCTAGTGGCAGGGGGGCAGCTGTCAGGACCTAAGAGACGAACAGCCAAGGTGTGATTCCTCAGATCCCCCATGTCTGCCCCTGACCCTGGTCTTGAAATTTCAGCCTCCAGAACTGTGGGAAAATGAGGTTCTGTGGCTCAAGCTGCCTGGCCCATGGGGTCTTGTTGCAACAGCCTGCTAAGGTGTGGATGAGGGGCCCTCAGAGTTTTGCAGGCTGGAAGCTTGGTCTTCGGTAGGGTGATAGAGAGATGGTGGAACCTTGAGTGGGCAGGGCCTAGCAGAAGGGACTTGTTGTTGTTGTTAGGTGCTGTTGAGTTGGTACCCAACTCATAGTGACCCTACGTACAACAGGGGAAACACTATTGTCAGTGCTTCTCTGCTGTTCATAGGGTTTTCAATGGCGGATTGATTTTTGGGAGGGGGTTGCCAGGTCCTTCTCCCAAGCCTACAGCACCTGGTGTTCCCAGGTGGTCTCCCATCCAAGTACTAACCAGGCCCGACCCTGCTTAGCTTCCGAGATCTGATGGGATCGGATGCCACAGGGATACAGCTGCTGCGTTTGGAAGGGTTGAACGTAGCTCTCAGCAGACCCCAGTTAGTCCCATGAGAGGGAGGCATTACAAAAGAGCAAGCCTCGGTCCTGAACCTCTCCAGTTCCTGTCTTGCCCTGTGACATCTGCTGCCCAGGATCCCACCATCATGATGCCGCCCACCGTGAAGCCCTCCATACAGGTGTGGCAGATGGGAAACAAATAAACCTCTTTTCTTTATAAACCATCCAGCATCTGGTATTTTGTTATAGCAATAGAAAACAGACTGATGCATAATGTAAACAGAATGATACAGTACTGATTTTAAAATTCCTAGCATAACTTATATTTTAGAAGCAAAAATTAGAATACCTACTTTTAAAAAGCCACATCAGACCCTGTGGGCTGCTTGAGAACAAAGTCCCTGGGAACCAACCCAAGCTGACACTCTCCCTTAAAGTCAAGCTAGAAATGGTCCAAGGTCAGGGTGGGGGTGCTGCCTAAAGGACCCGTATATCCTCAAGAGCCAAGCTCGAGAAACCCTTCAGAACATTAGTTCCATACGCTGGCCACAACCTCAGAAGCCCATTCCCTTCCCAAAGACACATTCCACCTCGTTGGATATACCCTCGCTGTGGATCAGTACCCAGCCACCCCCGCAACTATCTTTCTGGGCGCAAAGGCTATGCTAGCTAGAGGTTTTCTGTGTGTTTGGAAGGCAGTTTCTACACTGTGTCAAAGTTCCACCTGCTCTGCTTGCAAAAAAAAAAAAAAAAAAATTAAATATTGGTTAATCACAGAGGGAAAATAGTCCATGAGATCACATTGGCAGGCGTCCTCTTCAGAGGCAGGAACGTTCACAGCAGGCTGGGGCCATAAAACACAAAGCCATATCCCCCAAGCGCTCCACCAGCTACCCCACATTACTGTTTCATTCTCTGAAGAGAGGAGAAGCAGTCTTTGCTCTTCAGTGCAGAAGCAGTTTAAATAATCAAGCATTGCTAAACAAACAAGCCGAGGAAAGCCCAGGAAAGCTGTTTGTTAAGCAGCCCTCGGAACAATGGGCAAAGTGTTGCTTAACCATCTACCCCGCTGGGGATGGACATTTGTCTTAGACCCCAAATTAAACACATCACAACTTCACAGCAAAAATATGTGTCCTGGCGGATGTAAGTAAAGTCCAATTAAATAAATCTCCAGAAATGTCAGGAGCAAGTCTCAAGGGAGAGCATTCTTCTACTGTGAAACATTCCCCCTGGAAATTACTTCCACTAAAGGTCATCTAGAAACATCGAGGACAGAGGAGAGGGAAAGCGGGACAAAGCAAGGCTAGGCGAGCAGAGCCCAGGTTGAGTGCCACCTCTGTGGTTATGTGTGGGAGTTTGTTGTTGTTGTTAGGTGCCATAGAGTTGGTGTCTGACTCACAGCGACCTGACGTACAATAGGCGAAACACTATTGTCAGTGCTTCTCCGCTATTCATAGGGTTTTCAATGGCTGATTACTTTTTGGGAGTGGGCTGCCGGGTCCGTCTCCCAAACCTACAGCACCTGGTATTCTCAGACAGTCTCCCATCCAAGTACTAACCAGGCCGGACCCTGCTTAGCTCCCGAAATCTGATGGGATCTATGCCAGAGTGGTACGGCTGCAGGCTTAATAATCAGGAAAATGTAAATTAAGTGTTTCTCTGCATTCTATGAGCCGTCCAAGCACAGATCACGCCCAGAGCCTCTCACCCTTTACCCCGGCTCCAGGCCCTGGAAATGAGCCATGGACGGCCAAGGTAGATGGAAAGAAATCATGAAAGAGAAGAGAGGCTTAAGAGAAGACAAGTGGCCTGTGGGATGCCAGTGAGCAGGTGACAAGGCCCTGGGTTCAGTTTGAGAAGCATTCACAGATGGCCTGCTGGGGGCTAGGGACACCCCTACTCTGTCCTGGTTAGGTACAGTTGAACACAATTGCTACATACAATTGAGAACAATTGTTACATACAATTGAGTACAATTATTGCATACAATTGAACACAATTGTTGCATACGACTGAACATAATTGTTGCATGCAACTGAACACAATTGTTGCATGCAACTGAACACAATTGTTGCATACAACTGAGCACAATTGTTGCGTGCAACTGAACACAATTGTTGTGTACAATTGAAAGCCTGCAGAGCTGGGTGGCCCTCCTGCCCAGGCAGGCCCAGCAGAAACAGAGGGTGTGGACAGTGCCGCCACCCCCACCCCCACCCTGGGGCGGCCCCTTTCTCCTGCCTCCTTTTGAAGGGGCCCAAGGCTAGAGCTGCAGTCAGGAATTCTGGGTCCTTTCCATCCCTCTCATTAACTTGTACCCTGTGGCAAGTTCGTTACCCTTGGTATCATTGTAAATCACATGATAACATCAGGAGAGCTTTTTCTTCAAAGACCGCTGCTTCCGCGTCTCTGCAAAAGGGTGGCCAGGGCCCTGGATCCCTCACAGGGCTCAGCCCGTGCTGGTGGCCTGAAGCCCGGGGTCAGGGGGGGGCTGCCGAACCCCCTGGGCCTCTTCAGCCCATCCACCTGCTCTGCTGCCCTGGGAAATGAGGACGGACACCGAAGTAGGCGGCAGGGAGACCGCCTGACAGTGACATTTGGTCAAACCTGCCCCACGCTTAAACGGGATCGCCTCTGATGAGCAAGCCTGGCATGGGGGCAGGGGACAGTGTCCGGGCCACCACAAGACAGGAAGAAACCAAGTCATCCTGGGCATCGCAAAGGCCCTCTGGCCCCTCCAGGGCCTTTGTTTTTTTGGATTCCTTCCCTACTTTCCACAGAGGAAGGAAGCTTCCCTTCGTCAACAGCGTCTGCAGCTGCCCTTTCATAAAAATCTGCCTTCCAGGGGCTCACAAAGCTTATGGGAGTCAGCCTTTTAGGAGCTGGTGACCTGGGAGGGCTTTGCAGGACAAGAGCTGGGCCTGAGAGTGAGCACCAGGGTCATGGCCAGAAAGACCACAACGAGAGGAGCTATTGATTTTGAGCAGGGCAGGAGAAACCAAAACAAAAAAGAAAAAATAAACAGAGATGAAGACTAAAAGACAGCCGGCAAAAGTGGTCAAGGGAAAGGCAACGTTTGGTTTCAACACCTTACAGACAAGCTGGAATAGGCCACGTGACAGAAGTATGATCCCCAACAACGCACGGGATTAAACAACAATTGTAAAAACCTGCAACGCCGCTTGCAGGCATGAGCACCCTACATCCGCTTCCTGTAAGGAACTAAATCGCAACATCGATGTTTTAAATATTTCTGGTGTCAAAGAGGGACGAGCTAACGCGCATGCATGTGCGCGCACACACGTCGCCATCTGGGAGGTGAAATGGAGGACCCCAAAGATCGCAGCTGCAGAGTGCTGGGCATGGAAGAGTCACGAGTCTGCCTGCCTCCAAGCCGAGTCTGGGGTTCAAAAGACTGAGGAGTCATGTTACAGGTCTACGGGTCAACGAAGAAAGGAAGTCCCTTCATTAGATGGATTGACACACGGTGGCTGCAGCGATGGACTTAAATGTAAAAAAGATCATGTACCTGGCATGGTGCTGGGGAGTGTTCTGTTCTGTTGTACACAGGGTCACTATGAGTCAGATCCAACTTGACAGCACCTAACAACCACAAACTGTACAACTGACCATTGGCACCAAGGAAGTGGGGTTAGAGATAAGCAAGTTCAACTACCAATTACTGTGTGGTGCTCTCTGAAAATCATGCCCTGAAAATAGCCATCCAGATGAAAGGCAGGGTATTCTGGCCATTGTCGTTCTTAGGTGCCATCGAGTTGGGTCCAACTGATAGCTACCCTCTGTACAACAGAATGAAACCTTCCCCGACACTGTGCCATGCCTGGCACTATGTCAGTGCTTCTCTGCTATTCATAGGGTTTTCAACAGCTGATTGTTTTTTGGGATTGGGCTGCCAGGTCCTTCTCCCAGGCGTACAGCACCTGGTGTTCCCAGGCGGTCTCCTCTCCAAGGACTAACCAGGCCTGACCCTGCTTAGCTTCCCAGATCTGATGGGATCCCATGCCACAGTGGTATGGCTGCAGGCATAGTTGTAGTAACCAACAATTAAAATCTAACGCACCATAAGCTACACTGCACCAGGAAGTCAAGAATTTCCTCCCCCCCCACAGTCATCAAATACCCGCTCCTGTTGCAGGCAAAGAAACATTGCAATTTAGAGCAGAGAGGCTGTCTGGTAGATTATACCCAGCACGCTCCTCTATTCCTAGACCTTATATCTCACTTTTGTTGTGTTAGGTGCTATTGAGTCAGTGTCTGACTCATAGCGACCCTATGTACATTAGGTGAAACAGTGTTGTCAGTGCTTCTCTGCTATTCATGGGGTTTTCAATGGCAGATTGATTTTTGAGAGTGGGTTTCCATGTCCTTCTCCCAAGCTGACAGCACCTGGTGTTCCCAGGTGGTCTCCCATCCAAGTGCTGACCAGGCCTGACCCTACTGAGCTTCTGAGATCTGATGGGATCGGATGCCACTGGGCTATAGCTGCAGGCCATCTCATTTTAATACTAGCAAAATGAAGGAGGCACAGACAACAGCTTTCAATGCGCAGACCCCTAGAAAGCACCATGCACTGGATGGAGGCTCAGGAGCTCCGAATGGCTGGACCCTGGCAAGGCAGAGAAGTGGCAGGGGGGATTGTGGTTTCCTCAGGCCTTAAGCAGCCTCCCAGCTCTCTCAAGCCACTTTCCAGAGCCGCTGGGCGGCCCTCAGCTAATTGTACCCAGTTAATCGCCCTACCCCAGCGCCCAGGAAAAGTTGCGCATTGTAAATCCCAAAGAATGTCACGCACAGTGGAGTGACCTCAAGGTAATGATCTGGACACCTTTGCAGCCTCTGATTTCCAGGCCTCCAAGTGCTCTCAAAAAAAAAAGTGGTTTTTTGTTTGTTTGTTTGTTTTTTAAATACAAGATGCAGATATTAACATGGAAGCTGGTGCCTGGTTGTTGTTGTTGTTGTTAGGTGCTGTAGAGTCTGTATCCAACTCATTGCGACCCTCATAGGGTTTTCAATGGCTGACTGTTTCGGGATTGCCTTGGGAGTGGATTGCCAGGTCCTTCTCCCATTTTTGCAGTGCTGGGAATTGAACTCGGGACCTCAGAGACTTCAGCGCAGCGCTCTACCAACTGAGCTAAATCCCAGCCCAGGTGCCTGGTAGGGGTGGTTTTCCACCTTCAGCTTCTCCCAGTCCTTGGAAGAGGGGCTGCCCGAAACCATCATGCCTGGGCCCATCGAGCTCCTCCGGGTCTCACTAGAGGCAACCCTGAAACAATCAGCCAGTGAAAACCCTATGAGGGTCACTAGGAGTCAGACTGGACTCGACCGCACCTAACAACAACAACAACAACTACGTGGGCTGGGGCTTTCTACCCATGCTCAAGGTAGGAAAGAAGAGATCCACCTAATAAGGACAGACGGATGCACTTTTCGATGACATGCAAAGTTCAGTATAACAAATTCAATCCCATTCCCATGCTTCATCAAGGGAGACAAGCCGATTATCCGTCCAAGAATTATCTCCTATTTAAAGGACACTTTTACCTCCATTTGCCAAGGAGAACTAATGGGAATCCTGGCCGTATTCTTGCTGCCTGTGTTTGCTTAAGGACTTGGGGACTTTGGCAATGAACCTAAGCCTCGGGGCTTCCCAAAAGGGGCACCAGGGAAATAAACATATACCCTCAGCATCTCACAAAATCTACCACTTCCTTTTTTATTGTCCTTATAAAGGGTTTCATTCTTAGTGTAACAGTGAGAAGGACTCCTATTTAGGAGACAAGGAGCTGCTGTGGCTGTGTCTGAGCACTCTGCTCCACAATAGCTCTTGGGTTTTCCTTCTACTGCGTGGTACCTCTGAACTTCCTCAGTGCCCACCACAGTGTCCACGTTCAGGACCCACACCTCAGCAGAGGGGGGGCTGACACACAGGACGTGGGCAAAGATCTCCTGCCAAGGACATAGACTTCTCTTAAAACTTAATGACTGATAAGCACTTGGCTCTTCTACTACAGGGGGAAAAACTGGGCAAGAAGAAATGAAAATGCAGTGGAAGGATCGAAAAGATAAATCCCAGAGAGCCAGGTGAGGTGGCGCACCCCTGTAATCCCAGCGGCTGGGGAGGCAGAGACAGGAGGATCACAAGTTCGAGACCAGAGGCAATCTATGTAATTTAGTGAGACCCTGTCTCAAAAAGTATAAAAATGGGCTGGAGGTGCAGCTCAGTGGTCCAGCACTTGCAGAGCATGCAAGCACAAGGCCCTGGGTTCAACCCCCAGTATTGCAAAAAAAAAAAAGATAAATCTCAACGGGCTGGCAGCTGGCACTCACTCCTCTCAGCAGAGGGTGGGGTGGGGAGGATTCCCAGCAAAGAACTTCCTCCAGAAGTTTCCCATATGAAAATCTTGGACACAACCTTCGTTTCTATTCATAGGCCAACTGGTGGAGGAGAAACGTGGCCATAAAACAGATGACGGCATCGAAGAGGCAAAGTTTTGATGACAGGACAGGAATCGAGGGGGCAGGCAACAGAAAGTGAAAGTGGACTTGAGTCTCTGTATGAGAAACTTTGCAAAACATGCACATATATGGGCGAAGAATGAGGAGGACGCGTGAAAGCGAAGTAAGGCTCTCAGAGCGGGGTTACGACACCATTTTTTTCCCTTTCTAAAATTTTCTGAATGTTCCAACAATGAGTATCTGCGAAGGGCTTTTGCTAAGACTTAATTTTATCAGGTTTTCTCACATGGAGCACATCGTTGTCCAGTATGGCTATCAATTCAGGAAAAAATGCCTAGGCAGTCATCTGCCCACCTTGCCAGAAATACCAGAATTTTCCCAACTTTGAAATAAAAAGATCTGCTAAGCTTCAAATATCTTTCCTTCTATTGCATTTGTTGTTGTTGTTGTTAGGTGCTGTTGAGTCGGTATCTGACCCATAGCGACCCTCATAGGGTTTTCAATGGCTGACTGCTTTGGAATTGCCTTGGGAGTGGATTGCCAGGCCCTTCTCCCATTTTTGCGGTGCTGGGAATTGAACTCGGGACCTCAGAGACTGCAGCGCAGCACTCTACCCACTGAGCTAAATCCCAGCCCATTGCATTAGCGGGGTGGTCAAATCATTTGACATAGCTACACTGCTCAAATATCTCTTGGATATAGGGAGAGGATGAATAATTATTATTGTTATTATACTATTATACTGTTACTATCATAATCATTTGGGAGAAGGACCTGGCAACCCACGCCCAAAAAGCCATTGAAAACCCTACAAACAGCAGAGAAGCACTGACAATAGTGTTTTTATCTGTTGTACATAGGGTCGCTATGAGTTGGATCCGACTCAACTGCACCTAACAATGACATTATAATCATGGTAAATTTTTAATAAATGTGATCTACTATGTTTCATTGTTTATGGCACTTATCCATATATTATCCAATTTAATTCTCCATTGATCCCATGAAAAAGGTGCAATTACCCTCCCTGTTTTACAGACAAGGGAACGGAGGCACAGAAAAGTTAAATTTTCCCCAGTTTACAATTACTGTAAACAGCAAAGTCAGAATTCAAACTCAGCAACCTGCACCAGAATCTGTGTTCCTAATGACAAAACATTAGTACCTCTCCAGAAAATATACAAATTCTTAATAGGAAAGTTATAGACAAAAGCAAGGGGGTTTCCTGGGCTCCTTCAATGAGAGGTCAATTAATAAGCTCATGAGAAAGACAAAGAAATCAGGGAGTAACCTGGCCAGATGCATTGACCCCCAATATGTCCCTATCTAATACTGATTCCTAAAGCAATCCCTAAACAATTAATCATTGAAAACCCTATGAAGTTCGCTATCAATGGGACCTGACTTCACAGCACCTAACAACAACAACTGATTAGTATTAAAGAATTATTAAACACTAGGACTTAATAAAATCTACACTCAGAGACAGGGAACACAAAACCCATACCTTCTTTGCTACTGGCTGCTTATGTGTTCTTTGGCAAGTGATCAGTTTTCGTATATATAAATGAGAGATGAGGACCAAATGCTCAATAAGGTCTCTTTCAATTCTATTACATCATGATCCATTAAAATTTCTTCTTTTTCTTGTTTTTCTTTTTTTGGGGGGGTTGATTCAACATATAGTGAGTAAGTGCCTGATATGTAAAGGACTATAGTTAACATGGGCTGGGATTTAGCTCACTTGGTAGAGCGCTGCGCTGCAGTCTCTGAGGTTCCGGGTTTGATTCCCAGCACCGCAAAAATGGGAGAAGGACCTGGCAATCCACTCCCAAGGCAATCCTCAAACAGTCAAGAGTCGCTATGAGTCGGATACCAACTTGACGGCACCTAACAACAACAACAACAATAGTTAACATGGGAGAAGGACCCGGCAACCCACTCCCAAAAATCAATCTACCATTGAAAACCCTATGAACATCAGAGAAGCACTGACAATAGTGTCTCAATTGTTGTACATAAGGTCGCTATGAGTCAGATACTGACTCGGTGGCACCTAACAACAACAACAACAACATAATCAACATGGGTTCATTTTTTTTCCTTCCTTCCTTCCTTCCTTTCTTTCCTTCCTTCTTTCTCTTTCTTTCTTCTTTCTTTCTTTCCTTCTTTCCCTTCCTTCTTTCTTTCTTTCTTTTCTTTCTTTCTTATTTTTTTTACTTTCTTGGCTGTGCTGGGGATTGAACCCAGGGCCTTACTCATACATTACAATCACTCTACCACTGGGCTGCACCCCCTGGGCCCTTTTTTATTTTTTATCTTGAGACAGGTCTCACTAAATTACATAGACTACCTCTGGCCTTGTACTCCCGATCCTCCTGCCTCTGTCTCCTGAGTCTCTGGGATCACAGGTGTGTGCTACTGCACCTGGCTTCGACATGGTTTTTCAACACCATTGAAGTTGTCCTGGGGTTACAGTGCATTATGATTTGGATCTAAAATGGTCCCCAAAGATCTCATCTTTGAACTCTAGGACCCCAGGTGGTGACACTGTAATGGGAGGCTGTGAACTTTGGGAGGCGAGACCTAGCTACAGGAAGTAGGTCTGGTAACAGGTCCTTGCAGATTTTACATGGGCCTTCAGTTCACAAGAGCACTCTCTGCTGCTGATTGGTTATACTGTGAAGAAGTCCTCTGCTATAGGCCTTGCACTTTGTCTACCCATGACTACGGACTGAAATCCTCTGAACCCTGAACCCCAGTTAAGCCTTTCTTCCCTTAAGTTTTTCTGCCAGGTATTTTACCACAGCAATGAGAAAGGTAATGAACACACTGTGGTTCAGAAAACCTGTCAATGTTATCTTGTCAACGTGAGAACTTATCATCAAGGAAGTTAGCATCCTTGAAGTTAGAGAAAACTTTCTTAAAATTGTTTCCTTTTATTTTTCAGACTAAATAATTACATTCACTAATTACAGCACTTTTGTCACTGGCATTCACCTCCCTTCACTCAACCCCTGAAAGACTTGGGATGTTTGGGGTCAGGTGAAAAAAAAAATTTTTTTTTTTTTTTTTTTTTTTTTTTTGCGGTACTGGGGTTTGAACCCAGGGCCTTGCACCTGCATGCTTTGCAAGTGCTGGGCCACTGAGCTGCGCCCCCAGCCCATTTTTTTTACTTTTTGAGACAGGGTCTCACTAAGTTACACAGACTGCCTCTGGTCTTGAACTTGCGATCCTCCTGCCTCCACCTCCGCCTCTGGAGCTGCTGGGATGACAGGTGTGCGCCACTGTGCCTGGCTCAGGTGACAAAATTTTATAGCTGGTCACATATTTCCAGTATATGAAGCTCGGTGCTGAGTGCAGAGACAGAATTCTGCCTGAAAACACACTGCTTGCAACACAGGTCCTGGGGCCTCTGTGTCCCTTCACAGGTGGTCATAACAGTTTTTCACAGGGCCTGTCAGTCCCACCCCCAAATCCGGCCAGCTTTGTCTTTAGCCTTAATAGCGACCCTATGTACAGTAGATGGAACACCACCAACCCTGTGCCGTGCCCAGCACCATGTCAGTGCTTCTCTGCTCTTCATACAGTTTTCAACAGATGATTGTTTCAGGATTGTTTTGGGAGTGGGCTGCCAGGTCCTTCTCCCGTTTTTTGTGGTCCTGGGGATTGAACTCAGGGCCTCATAGAGTGCAGAGGGGCACTCTACCAACTGAGCTAAACCCCAGCCCTTTCTTCACATACAGGAGGGAGAATAGGCTATAGTGAAGGTTATCGTCCCCACTAATGGAAAAGACAATGAACACAAAGTGCAAGTGAAAGGGCTGGGCACTCGGGGATGGGGAGTGGAGTCACCCGGAGCCGTCGCAGGTTCCTTCTTACTCCTTTGACCTAACCTTGAGCCTGCCTTTCCTCTCCCTCACGTGCTTCCCACTCTGTAAGGTGAGTGGATACACTGACACACACAGAAGAAGACAACATCCCCCTCCTATCCCTAGGCTACCAGGAAAATGCATTCCAAAGCTAACGGTACATTAAAAAGGCACCACACAGCCAGGTGCGGTGCTGCACACTTAAGTCCCAGCGATTCGGGAGGCCGAGGCTGGAGGATTGAGAGTTGGAGGCCAGACACAGCCTGTGTAACTCAGCAAGATCTTGTCTCAAAATAAAAATAAAAAATAAAACAATCAGCTGGGGGTGCAGCCCAGTGGTAGAGCACTTGCAAAGTCTGTGCGAGGCCCTGGGCTCAACCCCTATGGACCACACACACACACACACACACACACACACACACACACACACACACAATGCACCAAGTAGCCAGGCGTGGGAGTGCACACCTATAATCCCAACACTCAGGAGGCTGCCATAGGATTGCCGCAGGTTCAAAGCCAGCCTGGTCTAGCGAGTTCAAGGCCTTCTGAGGCTACAGAGAGAGATGCTGTCTCAAAAACCAAAATAAAAAGGCCGGGAGCAGTGACTTATTCCTGTAATCCCAGTGACTTGTGGAGTGGAGGCAGGAGGATTGTGGGTTTGAGGCCAGACAGCCTGTGTAACTTAGTGAGGCCCTGACTCAAGATAAAAAATAGGCTGGGGTGCAGCCCAGTGGTACAGTGATTGCAAAGTACGCATGAGGTCCTGGGTTCAACCCCCATGTGCCATAATACATACATACATACATACATGCATGCATGCATACATACATACATACATGCATGCATACATGCATACATACATACATGCATACATGCATACATACATACATACATACACACACACACATACATAAAAAGAATGTACCACGCAGAAGCCTAATTGTGCCATGTCCAGGCACCAGCATGTACCAGCTGAGTGATCTTGGACAACTGCCTACACCTCTCTGAATCTCAGTCATTCACATGTAAACTGGTATTCTCGTGAGATCTGCCCACAGTACATAGTCTGGTATAGGAGGAATACTTCGTAAGGTAAAAACAATCATTGCGAGCCGGGCACGGTGGCGCACGCCTGTCATCCCAGTGGCTCTGGAGGCAGAGGCAGGAGGATCTCAAGTTCGAGACCAGAGGCAGTCTGCGTCATTTAGCGAGACCCTGTCTCAAAAAAAGTAAAACAAACAAACAAACAAAAAAATGGGCTGGGGGTGCAGCTCAGTGGTCCAGCACTTGCAAAGCACACAAGCACGAGGCCCTGTGTTCAACCTCCAGTACCACAAAAAACAAAACAAACAAACAAACAAAAAAACCAATCATTGCAATTCTCAAAAATTTCCTTGATTGATTTATTGCTCTCATTGCAATTCTCAAAAGTTTCTTTGATTGCTTTGTTGCTCTTTAAAACACTCTTCCATGACCAAAATCAAAAGTTTCCAAACTCTGGGGCTGCAATTTAAGACAAAGGAGGAGACCATCTTTCCTATCCCTGGAGTTATTACTTAAGGATACACAAGAAAAGGACCAAAGGTGGCATTGGACCTAAGGCACCTCAGAGCTAAAGCACAGCTAGAGCACCCATAGCAAGGAGATACATAGCTCACTCACACATACGCATGAGGGAGCCTGGAAGGAACTGGGGCTTTGAAATCAAGATAACCATTTTGTTGTTGTTTGTTTTGCTGTGCTGGGAATCAAACCCAAGGCCTCACACATGCTTGGTAAATGGCCTCCCACCAAGCTATACTTCCAGCCCTTACACTTTCTTGTTCTTGATTTTTTTTTTTTATGATGGTGCTGGAGAATGAACCCAGGACCTGGTGCAAGCTGAGCTCACGCTTCACCACACGGCTACACCCACAGCCCAAGAACTAAGTTTTCATTCTTGTTCTTCCAATGGCTAGTTAATAACAGGAGAGAAGATGTGGCATCTGAACCTCACATTTCTTATCTATAAACTGGGATAAACCGCTCCTTCCGAGCTGCTGAGAGTTACATAAAACCCATACCTGATAACCCAATGCCCAGTGCATAGAAAGCATTCAATAGCTGTTCATTTTTTTTCTTCTAAACTATCTGGAAAATGGTTTTCTAATTTCAAGGATGACGAGTTGGTCAGACCCAGAGTAATTACATACAGTTAACTGATACTCTGCTGGTGGATGAAAATTTCACTTCATGAGAACTGCAGGACCCCTGCTTTCGCAGCCTTATCATCATAAGGTAGTACTTTAATAAGGATAGAAATACAAGACCCAAGAAAATGCCCCCATCCCTTCAGGAAAAAACCCTCTTGGAAATCTACATATAGTCTTATTATTTTAAGAAGGAACCACAGACATGGCAATGACTAATGGTAATACCACAGTCTTGAACCCTGGAGCTCAGAACGCAAGCTCAGAGGCAGTGCTGTGGTCAGTTATCCTGAGGGTACACTGTGCCCTATGGGGTGCCTTCTCTCCATTCTTCCTGCCTACCCACCCCCACCCTCCCAATTGATTTTCTCCTCTCCTCTCTTCCCAGTAGTGAGAGCTGGTGATATTTAGTCCAATGGTAGTGGGCTTCAGGGCCATGATTCAAAGACTGTGAGGTTATTTCTTCCATAGAGGACACGGAAGGTATTGAAGAACGTGACAGCGATAGTCCACGGTCACAGCAGCACCTCCCTCCTTACTCAGGACACAAAGTCAGGTCAGGGGAGCTCCTAGTATAACAGGAGAGGTTACGTAAGCCCTACAAGGGCAGGAAGAGCCTGAGAAGAACCCCTGGATCACGAGTTTCATCTACTTATCTGACGTTGTTGTTGTTAGGTGCAGTGGAGTCAGACCCGACTCATAGCAACCCTCATAGGGTTTTCAATGGCTGAGTGTTTGGGGATTCCCTTGGGAGTGGATTGCCACGTCCCTCTCCTAGTTTTTGTAGAGCTCAGGATGGAACCGAGGGCCTCAGGGAGCACAAAGCAGCGCTCTACCAACTGCGCTAAACCCCAGCCTTCCTTGGTATCAGGAGTGGGCAACAGCCGGGCACAGTGGTGAACACCTATCACACCAGCAACCCCAGAGGCAGAAGCAGGAGGATCGCAGGTTTGAGGCTAGAGGCAGCCTGTGCAACTTAGCCAGATGCCGTCCCAAAATAAAAACTGAAAAAGGCCAGGGGGTGCAGCTCCGTGTTAGAGCTCTTGCAAAGTATGTGCGAGGGCCTGGGGTGAACTCCCAAGTACCACCAAAAAGTAAAATGAAGTGGGCCACAGATCCCGCTGGAGGTCCTCCCTGCCACATAAGACAAGGAGCCTGCAGGCTCCGTGGAAAGCAAGGAAGAATGGTGCTTCATTTTGCCCATGAAACTCCCGTCTGGGGCTGGGGGAATCTCAGCCGGCCAGCATCACAAATAAAACATTAACGAGTTCAGATCATTTGATGGATCCACAAACGCTTTTCTTCCTGCAAATGAGGTTCCACTTTGCCCAAGGCAGGGCACAGGGTAAAAGCTTTTATCTTATGTGAAAGAACCAGGCCCACATAGCTCATTTCCTTAGGCAATAGTATAGGGTCCAGCTTCTTTTTCCTTTAGTCACATAGAGCAGGGGTCCTGCTGAGCAGTTTGCTGGGGGATGGCGTGATACTGATTTCCCATCTTCTAAGTAACAATATTGGGAGAAGGACCCGGCAACCCACTCCCAACAAACAATCCGCCATCGAAAGCCCTATGAATAGCAAAGCACTGAAAACAGTGTTTCACCTGTTATACGTGGGGTCGCTGTGGAAGTTGGACACCGACTCAACAGCACCTAACAACAACAACAACAAGTGACAGTAGACGATACAGACATATTTTGGAAACAAAAATAATGCTAAGATCTTGCACTTGGGTTACAGATGAAAATATCTACAAGAGCCAAAGACTTCATAAAATTAAACAATCACATCCACTGGAATATAAAATGTGCATTGTAAATGTTCTGCGGTAAAAAATGAACTTTTAAATCCATGCTCCTTGCTTTCTCCTCGATTCTGCATTAGTATGGATGTGCTGTACAAATGCAGAGGGATCCTCCTGATGCAGGGGAAATAAAATAGGCCTTGGAATCATGGCTCTTCCCTTACTTTTTCATCTCTCATTTTTCAGAGCAGTACTTGTCAACTTTTTTTTCTTTCTTGTGTTCGTGGGGGTTGAGCCCAGGGCCTCGCCCCTGCATGCTCTGCAAGTGCTGGACCACTGAGCTGCACCCCCAGCCCATTTTTTACTTCTTGAGACAGGGTCTCGCTAAGTTACACAGCCTGCCTCTGGTCTCGAACTTGCGATCCTCCTGCCTCCACCTCCTGAGCTGCTGGGATGACAGGCCTGCACCACCCTGCCCGGCCCAACTTTTTTTTTTTTTAAGCAGGCCCAATTCTTGTCTCTGAAATATTGTGTACCTGGTGTTTGCTTTGCACGCCCTTTTTTTTCATAAAGAATGTGCAGGGGAAATAAACACAGGTCTCGTTCCTATCACAAAACACAGGCCTCGCTCCTATCACAATCACATTCAGAGCGAACGGGGTCCAAAGGACGAAGTCCCCTCTGTTGCACAGAGGAGGCCATCTTCCCCGAGCCACGCGGGCAGAGGACACGTACGCGTCCCTTCCCATTAAAACCAGCAAACCTTTCCTTTTCAGATTGGAACAATGGGAAGAAATGCTGTTGGCCTGTGGTGTACTTAGGAAAGGCGAAGCTCTTTCTTGAAGGAGTAGAAAAAAGAGGAGATAAAATAGAACAAAAGTATTTGTCAGGAGAACAACATTTTCTGAAGACAGACTGTGCAGCAGAGGAGGATGCAGAGCCAGACGCACCCCTGATCTCCTATGAGGAAAGGGTCTGGGATGCCGGCCTGTCCATCAGACGCTCCCTTTCCAGCTCTCAGCACCTAAGCACAGCCACAGCTGCTTCCCCAGCTCCGCAGCACTGCCTGGCACGTGGAAGGCACCACGTGATCAAATGAAAGAACGCATCCTCTCCTTCTGACAATGTTGTCCAACCACGGGCCACCGACCAAAATGTCACCAGAAGCCTGAGATGCTTGGCTACATTTCAGTACACGTTTTCCAGCTCTTCCTTAAACCATGAAGTTCCTTAGAAGATGGGATGAAATCTTCATGAATATTTGGCCCCCCATTTCTAGGACCCAGGTAAAAATCTAAACTATGAGTTGCTGGTTCCCAAAGACATAAGACTTAGGTCTTTTTGGTTCTGGATTGAAATTTCAAAATTTAAAAAAAAAAAAAAAAAAAAAAATTATATATATATATATATATATGCACATACACACGTGTGTGTGTGTGTGTGAGAGTGTGTATACATATACATGAGCCCGCAGCCATAGCCCTGTGGCATCTGAACCTGTCAGATCTCAGAAGCTAAGCAGGGTCAGGCCTGGTTAATCCTTGGATGGGAGACCACCTGGGAACACCAGGTGGTGTAGGCTTGAGAGAAGGACCCAGCAACCCACTCCCAAAAATCAATCAGCCATGGAAAACCCTATGGATGGCAGAGAAGCACTAACAATAGTGTTTCCCCTGTTGTACACAGGGTCATTATGAGTCGGATACCAACTCAACAGCACCTAACAACAACAACATCTATATATATACACATATATACACATATATAGTTTATATATATAAATATATATAAAATATATTTTTAAAATTTTGAAATATATATATGTGCTCAAAATTATTGATTCAATGTTATTTTACACATTTTGTTATATATTAGCTATTGCTACCATTGGCTAACAATACACACACCCACATCAGTCTATCGACCTGGTAAGACCTACTTTCGCACTAAAGATCAAAGCTCTAAAATTAATCAAGCATGTGACCTTGGACAAGTCGTAAACCTCTCCGGGCCTCACTTCCATAACTGCGTAATGATGAGACAGAGCTGGACCAATGGCTGTCAAATTTTGCTGCACGTTAGCAGCACCTGGAGAGCTTTTAGAAATCGCAATGTACATGCAGCCTGCGCCTCTGACCAAGTTAACCAGAGTCTCTGGGGGAGGGAACAGAGCAGGGTATACGAACGGAGCAGGGTATACGAACGGGACAGGGTATGTGAACGGAGCAGGGTATGTGAATGGAGCAGGGTATGTGAACAGAGCAGGGTATGGGAACGGAGCAGGGTATATGAATGGGACAGGGTATGTGAACAGAGCAGGGTATACGAACGGGACAGGGTATGTGAATGGGACAGGGTATGTGAATGGAGCAGGGTATGTTTTTGATCACATCCAGGTAATACTAATGAGCCGCCAGGGGTCATAGGGCAGGAAGTAAAGACCCTCCAAAGTTACCTCTCGTTCTAAATTCTGGAACTCTCCAATTCTGAATAGGTGAGGTGAGGCTCTTGCAATTACAATTTCTACCCTTAGTATTTAATGTATCATCGTCTGCCCACTTGGATGAAGTCACCTACGTGCTGCAGTTGTTGTTGTTAGGTGCCGTCGAGTCGATATCCGACTCATAGCAACCCTCATAGGGTTTTCAATGGCTGACTGTTTCAGCATTGCCTTGGGAGTGGATTGCCAGGTCCTTCTCCCATTTTTGCGGTGCTGGGAATTGAACTCGAGACCTCAGAGACTGCAGCGACTCAGAGACTCTACCTACTGAGCTAAATCTTGCTGCAATAGGACACACTTTTCTGCCCACACTGCTCTCTTGTGATGCTGGGGCCTGTAGACTCTGCATGCTGATAATCCAGGGTCCAAAGAAGCAGGATTTGCTGCAAAGGTCCCCGGTACCCCACCCCTGAGTATATGCTCTGGGGCTGTGGCGGGGAGAATTTCAGCTCCTGTGATCTTGGCAGACGTCCACGCGGACCTGCCTGAAGCACTGGGTAGGAGGGGCCTTGATTCACTCTTGGCCCCTTTTCTTCCTCCTGTACCCAACTGATGGACGCAGCCTTGCCTACCTAGTTTCCTGCCTCCAGCCTGCCTTCTCTCCTCTGAAATTATCCAGCCCTGCCCAGAGAAGGCTTTCCTAAACTTGTCCTTGACAAGCTGGATGGTGAAGTGAACTGTTCCGAATCGAGAAGAGCAAGGGGGCTCCTATTTAGCAGACTCCCAAAGGCCTCTGCTGAGACTCAGTGGCCATTTCACACCCTTGAATAGAAGAAGCTCTTAAAGGACACTGAACATGGGAGACAGGAGAAGAATTGATGCTTTTGAATTATGGTGCTGGAGATGAATATTGAATACACCATGGACTGCCAAAAGAACCAACAGATCAATCCTAGAAGAAGTGCAACCAGAGTGCTCCCTGGAAGAAT
The DNA here is from genome assembly GCA_007922755.1 of Pedetes capensis. NCBI lineage: Eukaryota > Metazoa > Chordata > Mammalia > Rodentia > Pedetidae > Pedetes > Pedetes capensis. The sequence goes on along the minus strand of VMDO01006013.1, from coordinate 77,193 downwards.
GGCCAGACTGCGTCTTATGTATTTTGGACATGCAGTCAGGAGAGACCAATCCCTGGAAAAAGGCATCATGTTTGGGAGAGTGGCAGGTCAACAACAACAAAAAACAAAACCCTCCACCAGATGGGTTGACACAGTGTCTGCAACAATGGGCTTAAACATAAATTATCAAGATAGTGTGCCTGGCATAGAATCCGGGAGTGTTTCATTCTGCTGTTCATAGGGTCGCTATGAGTCAGGCCTGACTTGATGGCACCTAACAACAACAAAGGCATTGGCAGGGAGTGGGGGCTGGGGGCAGAATTTATCAATTGCTGTCTGTGGGTCAGGCCCTTTACGTACACCCTCTTACCTCATCCTGTGATGCAGACACCATCCCGCTCTTACAATGCAGAGAACCTGAGCCTCTGCGTAGGTTAAGAACCCAGACAGCTGTTTCGTGCAAAAGCCTAGATGGAAGCCAGCGCAAAGTGAGCTGGACTCCACTCTGCTGAGCACACAGTGTTTAAGGAACAGACAGAATACAAACGGCCTGCCAGGCGGCCCACTTCCATGCTCTTTTCACATATATTTCAATTAGGGAGCAGTAGAGTGGATGCAAAACCTCAGAGAGAGTGTAGACAACAGTGTAGCCAGGCAGGGGAAAGAAAAGTCCAGGACTCAAGGAAAGAAACCAGCAGCAATTCAACTCCCTGTTCCTTCCCAGCTCAGCACAAGTGGGGCTTCGGGACGCCCCACCCCCTTCCACCCACCCTTTTTATAGTCAGACTACAATCCTCCTTCCAAAAATAAATCAGCCTGAGGGGAGGCCAGAAAAAACAAAGTTTAAAAGTTCTCTCCTTTCTTTATTCAGCTATGGGACACTCGTTAGAAAGATCTATCAGCCCATTTTCATAAATTCTCCTACAAATAAATAATTCTAGGATCTACCCAAATTACTCTGGTCTCTTGACCCTGCATGTTTTTGCAATTACTTGGCACTCCAACTGTATGCTACTTAAATTAGGTAACAGTTACCAAGTTATTTTTAGGCCATAGCAACACAACACACACACACACACACACACAAACACACACACTGCTATACCTAGTTTGCTCTTTATACTTCTTTGGAAGAGAGGCCCAAATTACCTTTCTCCTTACCCTCTCATTTCGGTTCAATCAATAGTAATAACACAGAATTACATTTATGGAATGCTTACCATGTACAAGGAACTATTCTGAGCACTTTTCACACATTAATTGATTGACTTCCTAAACTACTGCTATGAGATAAGCTATCGTCATATCCTCTTTCTATAAATGAGAAAACTAAGGTACTAAGGGGCTGGGACTTAGCTCAGTTGGTAGAGCACCAATCTGCAGTCTCTGAGGTCCCAAGTTCGATTCCCAGCACTGCAAAACTGGGAAGAAGGATGTGGCAATCCACTCCCAAGGCAATCCCGGAACAGTCAGCCATTGAAAACCCTATGAGGGTTGCTATGAGTTGGACACTACTGGATGGCACCTAACAACAACAACAAGGTACCAAGGGCTTAAGGAACTTGCCCAAGGGAACAGAAAAGGAAACCCAAGTGAAGAACTCAGGCCTGCTGGGTCAAAAGTTCTGCCTCCATTTCCCCACTTTCTGTTACAAGTTCAGGTTTGGCCCAGAGCCTTAGATATTAACCAGAGGCTCAGAACAATAAGAGTAAATTGGTAAATGTAGCTATGACCTCATCTTATACATCTTGAAAAATTCTTATCACATCCCTAAGAGATATTTTTATCACCCCCTCCCCATAAAAAAGAAAAAGAAAAATCAGGAGAGATAGAATATATTTCCACACGGTCTCTGATTTCTGAGCATAGCTGTTCTTATTGTCATGTAAGGGCTGGGATTTAGCTCAGTAGGTAGAGTGCCACTCTGCAGTCTCTGAGGTCCCAGGTTTGATCCCCAGCACTGCAAACATGGGAGAAGAATGTGGCAATCCATTCCCGAGGCAATCCTGAAACAGTCAGCCATTGAAAACCATTGAAAACCTATGAGGGAGCTGATTCAAAATTACAAGAAGGAAAAAATCCTACTCAAAGGTCAGATCATAATAAAAGGGGGGGAGGGAAGATAAGAATGAGGTCAATATAAATGGACTAGAAATCGCATGTAATTGTTCTAACAAGATAAAAACAAAGACCACCACAGGAAAAGTTTCTATCTTAAACAGAACTGGAACCCAAGGACATATGGAAAAATTAGCTCAGTTGGTAGAGCGCTGCGCTGCAGTCTCTGAGGTCCTGGGTTCAATTCTCAGCACCGCAAAAATGGGAGAAGGGCCTGGCAATCCACTCCCAAGGCAATCCTGAAGCACTCAGCCATTGAAAACCCTATGAGGGTCGCTATGAGTCGGATACTGACTTGACGGCACCTAACAACAACGAACAACTAAGTAAAAGATAGAGAAGACTTGGATGGGGAACTTAGATGAGAAGGGGGGAGGGGGGAAGCATAGGGGAGCGTAAGGGGTAACCTATATGAATAATGTTTATCAAATTGCATATATGAAAATGTCACAATGAAAAGCATGGCAAAATGAATCACATTATGATGTATATTAAAAATTTCTAATAATAATAAAAAAAAGAAAACCTATGAGGGTCGCTATGAGTCGGACATGGCTCAATGGCACCTAACAACAACAACAGTTGTCATCTAACTCTGCATTGCCTTGCTGTTGTTGTTGTTGTTAGGTGCCGTCAAGTCGGTATCCGACTCATAGCGACCCTCTGTACAACAGGGGAAACACTATTGTCAGTGCTTCTCTGCTGTTCATAGGGTTTTCAGTGGCATTGCCTATAACCCTATAATCCAGAATCCTTTTTGACCAGGGGAACCCGGGTCCCTTAGGCTGCTCATTTCTCAGGAGTTACGAGGGCAAGTTTTATAGGGAAGGTCTAACTCCCTGTCGCCTGCTCCCTGAGTTTCAGCCTCTGAACCACATCCCCGCCCGGCTCCTCTTCCCCTCCAAAAGCCTCTGGTACCGAGCAGGGCTATAAAGGCAACAGCAGTTGGTCGGTCTGTCTGTGTTTCATAACAGCAAGCCAAGCACAGGTTCTACATGGCACTGGGGAGGGGGAAAGGCACAGCCCCCAAGGGGGTCCCGGAGGCTGGTGGGCAAGGAAGCTTCCCCTGCACCTGACAGCCAGCCAGTGACCGTGGGATTCCATGTCTGAAAAACACTCAAGGACCACCCCCTGACACTATTTAGCCGGGGAAATGTCTACACCATCCTATAAAGCAGTACCAGCTTTACTACATTAAAAATGCTAACTTTAAACATTGTTGTTGTCGCTAGGTGCCATCAAGTCAGTGTCCGACTCATAGCGACCCTATGTACAACAGGTGAAACACTATTGTCAGTGCTTCTCTGCTGTTCATATGGTTTTTGATGGTGGATTGATTTTTGGAAGTGGCTTGCTGGTCTGTCTCCCAAGCCTACAGCACCTGGTGTTCCCAGGCAGTCTCCCATCCAAGGACTAACCAGACTTGACCCTGCTTAGCTTCCAAGATCTGACGGGATGGGATGCCACAGGGCTATGGCTGCAGGCAACTTTAAACATTAGGCACACAAATATATTAGAATAATGCCTATACAATATTTCAAAACAACAAAAAAAGAAGTAAATAGGGAAAATAATAATTTAACCTGGTCGATAGGTATACATTTTTCTATTGTTTTAAATGTTTAAAATACATATAACAAAGTCTTAAAGGTATATATACCCTTTAAGGAGCAGGTGGCAGTAGACTGTCCCTTCCTACACAGGTAAAAGACAAATTATTTTCCTAATCTCAGCTTTCTTGGAAAGAAAGGTGGGCTAACAAATATTATAGCAAACATGGTGGTTTTATTATGGAAGGCCAAGCACTGCCCAGCCTTCTTACTCAGTTAGGCTAAAACAAAGCTCCAGGTGATTCAAAATCAACTTCAGGTCAAAGAGATTGCCATTCTCTCCCAGAAGCTGCAAATCCGTGCCTAGTTATTCATTTGGAGCCCTTTCATTAGATCGAACAGAAGCCCGGGTCTCCTGCCATTTCTCCTTCAGAAGAGGAGAATAAAATATGGACTCAGACACCACAGTGGGGAGGGCACCGTAAATTAGAACAGTAACTTAATCACCCGGCTTCTGGGCCTCCGATCGGCTTCCTCCCAACCTGACACAGCGTTGCTAAAACAGTCGCTGGGCAGCCGCTTACTTGACAGCAGCACCAAAAATGGAGATGGTGGCTTTGACAGCGGGGACGCGGAGCTTGGACAGGGGAGGTAGCAACCAGTGTTTACCAACAGGAGCCAGAGCCTGGGGTGGGGGAGGGACATCAAGGACCCAGGATGGTGCAGAAGTCTCTGAGAATAAACCAGCAAGGCCTCCGGCCATCTACCACGCGTCCCAGCGACTCCCTCACTGCCCAGTCGGCTCCGAAAGATGTGCCCCTTCCAAAATGGCACCACCACCGCTGCTCCACTACCATCGTGGGCCATCAAGGCAGGGGAACCCTAAAATAAACCTCAGAAGTGATCTCAGGCCAGAATGGCCCGCTTGACTCACTCGAGGAGCTAAGAGAAGGTGCTGCCCATGCCTGCTGGGCGATGCCCACCCGAGCCTTCACCTTCGTGGGCCGTGGTATTGACCTCTGGGTAAGGAGGGCATCCTGGAAATGACCCATCCCTTCTTTCCCATAGCCCTGATCTAGGCCTCTCCCCCAAAAGATACCCCATGAACAAGAATAACGATAAATAAAGTCGATGACAGAGCCTGTTGCTCCCGGACTATGTATTTGCAACCAAATTCCCAAAAGTTTGAAGAAAAAGCCCCCCAAAACCACAGATAATACAACCTCTACCACCGGAGTGTCTTCCTAGCGGACCGCCGCGGAGTGTCGCCAACCCAGAATGACCAGCCTTCAGCGCGGCCACCCAGGGCGCCCCGTGTGAGGTCAGCAGTCCGTCCAGCTCCGCCCACTGAGGCAGTCCTTCTCGGACACTGAGGAGCCGGCTGGGCTGCCCAGATCCTCACCTGCACCCACACGAAAGGGGGAGACAAACCCCACTTCCGTCGGCAGCCCTCAAGAGATGCATTTCTTAGTGATTGACAAGTCCCTCCTCTACACAACAAGGACCACTGCAAGATAAAGGGGGTGGCATCCACAATTCCCCTAAGCACCCCATGTTCAAGTTCACGGGCACCTTAATTTGCTTTGCTTGGTACCTCTTCTCGGACTATGCAGGCACAAGAGGTCTGCTGTTTACCTCTACAGGAGGAAGGAGACCAACAAGACCACGGGGCTTTGCTCCCCAGAACAAACTATCATGAAGGGAAAATGGGTCGATGGTGTTGTCTGAGCTGAGGAAGCCAAGCCAAGATCACAGAGCGGGGTAAAGCTACTGGGAAATAGCTAAAGTCAACTGAATGAGAATACAGAAACAAAACAGAGAGCGACATGGAAGAAGTGGGAACAGTGTGACTGCAAGAAAACTACCATCACCACAGAGAAAGAAAGGAAGAAGAAAAGAAAAGTAAGAAGGAAGAAAAAAGGAAGGAAGGAGGGAAGGAAGGAAGGAAGGAAGGAAGGAAGGAGGGAGGGAGGGAGGGAGGGAGGGAAGGAGGGAAGGAAGGAAGGAAAGAAGGAGGAAAGCAAGGAAAGAAGGATGGAAGAAAAAAGATGGAAGGAAGGAAGGACAGAAGGAAAGAAGGAAGGAAGGACGGAAGGAAGAGAGAAAGGAAGGAAAGTAACGCATTCCTGGAGCTTCCAGAAGTCTCTCTATACAGTTCTATAAGGTTCTCCTTCCTGCAGAGCCCATAACCCTGAGGACAGATGTGTGTGTGTGAGAGTTGAGCCCCACAGGAGAAAACTTGAAGACAAAAGTAGAGAGTGGCCAGGGGGTTTATATAGCAAAGGAACCATATTTCTAAAAACTGCTTTGGGGTTTCTATAGCAAAGAAATTTAGAACCCTATTTCCCAAAACACTGCTTCACAAAAGGCCATTTGGCCATTTGGAGGACAAAGAGAATGGTAGAGCTGTCCCCCAATGATAAGTAACTGACTTGCTCACCTAAAGAGCCATCTGTGATTTAAATATGCAGAGTCGTCAAAGGAACTCAGCAATAGCTTAGGCCAAAACACTCTAGGAGACTGGCTGGAGAGCCGGCCCAGGAGCCATGGAGCTTGGCTCAAAACACAACAGGACAGGAGAAAGTTGACCATCTCTGACCACCACTAGGGAGGGGGACATGGAAGAGGAGTGGGGGCAGGGCCCCGGAGGACAAGGTCAGAGGAGGAAGAGGGGCGAGTCCTGGGCACAAGATGGGGCTGTCCTGGGAGGTTAGCCACAGGGTGGGGGAGGAGCTTGGAGAAGCTCTGGGGCTCAGCTCCAGTACCCTCCAAGTTACTCTACATTCAGTGAACTAGGGAAAGTGACCCACGGCTCCTTTTTGGCGGAAGCCATGATGCCAGCTGCTGCCAGGTGACGTGAGGATGAACAGTTAGTTGGAGAGGATTTTACAAAAACGCCTCGGTCCCCTTGACGCTTTGGCAGAGAAATGGATGTATCTGGTGCTTTCCCTGGAGCCTTTAAAATAACGATCTCTGCCCTTCCAGGAGGTCACTTGATAAACCGTATCAAAGTCAAGTTGGCCAGAGGGGGGAGAAAGAGGAAGGATTTCCCACACCATGAACTGCTACCTGCAGATTTCCTTGTGGTTTCCCACAGTGGCTGCCTCCCCTGGTCCACCTAACTTGGTTGGGTCTGAGAGAGAGGACCTTTGCAACTAGTCAGGGAATGGACTAGAGAGCTAACCACGCCAGGCATGAGTTACCAGCTGGTGGTACAGGACGCCTATTTGACAAGGTGAGAAGACCAGATCAGGAGAAATGAGCTGCTCAGTGCAAAGCGGAAGCCGAGTCAAGGGTCCGTGAGGACCAGATCTTCTGGCTTCCAACTCAACTCTGCTGAGGTTTTCTTGCTCTTAACAGTCAAGAAAAGCATGGAAGAGAAGGCAAGAAGCAGGTCTACTTTGCTCTGTGGTAGCCAGGGCGAGAAGGCTGCCACCTCTAAGAGAGACCCCGGGGTGGACCCTGCCAATCAGGCCCGTGCTTGCGGAAGAGGCGGGGCTTTACCTTTCAACACCAGAGGCTCCTTGCCCTCCCTCTTCAGGGACTCGAGGACGATGTGAAGAGGCTGGGAGGGCATCACGCGGCTCGGCTCGTTGGTATTCTCGTCGTAGACGATGATTTCTTTGGAGAAGATCCTCTTGAAAGAGTCCTTGCCCTCCCTGCAGGAGATCAAGTCCAGCACGGTGATCTTGCCCTGCTGCAGCCGCCGGCGGCTGATCTTGTCGGCACAGTTAATGTGGACGGCGCCCTGGATGTGGCTCTTGTTGTACTCCATGAAGGGCCTGCAGTCAATGATCACGGGGCCCTGGCTGGGCAGGGGGCTCTTGCTGTATTTGGTCATCTTCTTGGCCAGGTCGTTGGGGTAGATGATTTTGATGCTGGCCAGCTGCTTCACCCCACCCGGCGGACTTACGGAGCCTGCGTTCTCATTGTTGTTGACCATCTGGTTGGCAGGGCAGGCGGTGGAGGTTCCGAGGGCGGGGGCGGCAGAGCCCGCAGCGACGGCTTGGGTCTGGGCCTGGCTGTCTTTCTCGTAGGTGGTCACCGCGCAGCAGCTGGCACTACTGCACCCACAATTCAGGGAGCGGGCAGAGCCGCTGGATGAGGGCATATACGTCAGGTTCGCAGCCTTGAGGGTGACGACGGTGGCCGCAAGGACAGGAAGGTGGCCGGGGCCGCCCGCGGGGGCAGGGCCCAGGTAGCTAGGGTCTAAACACAGGTTGAGATCCTGAGGTCGGACGGGCCTGGACAGTGCCACGACTAGCCTGTCGTCTAAGGGAGACGGAGGCATGAGGAGGCTGCAGCTGGGGAGTCAAGGAGAACTCAGGAGTCTGCAAAGGAGGGGAAGGGGGAGAAGAAAATGAAGTCACGTGACGCAAGGGCACGCTCATCCAGCCCCTAGAGAGGCCTCGGCGCGATGGAGCAAAGGCGCCCTACATGCGCGCTGTCCGCCCCTCTCCTCTCTAAGGAGGAGCCTCATTCTAATGCCTTCCGAGAGGATGCAGAGCCGAGGGCCCCATCTCTTTGGCTGCTAGGGCTGAGGTTAAATTTAGACTCTGTGTTGGAAGTGCGCACGAACAACCTCTCAGGAACCCGCATCGGTGTTCAGCCTTGGAGGAGGTGAAAGCACGAAGACGTAGAAAAGCTGAAGGGAGGAATGAAGGTCCGTAAGGGGCCTCTATTCCCGGCCTCCCCTCCTGGGCTAAGGGGCACTGCAGCGGAGGGAGACCCGCTTGCGCCCATGGGTGCTTCCCGCTTGATTCCTTCACCCACCGCAGAGGCAAAGAGAGGGTTGACCAGGAGCGGCGGCCTGGCTCAGGGCAGCTAAATATACACAGGAGAGGGGGCGTCAACTTTCCGCAAGTCAGGAGGGAGGTGTCCCCTCTTTAACCAGGACCTATGGTTGCTTCCCATTTTCTGGGGGTCTTCGAAAAGCACAAGAGTCACACTGAAACCTCACATCTTTTCTGTTAGCCTCTTATCAATTAGTCTGCTTTTTTTTTCTCTTTCTACAAACTGGTGTCCTAAAAAGAAGTCTCACGCCAAAGGAGGGCTGTCCGGCAACACCAACGGGAGGCGATCCATCCCCATTCCCCTGCCTGCCCTCACCCCACCCCTGCCTCTCAGGGGAGGACCATTGGTCTCTGCTCCCTTCTGTTCCTGAGCTCCACAGACTTTGCATCCAGGAGGTCCCCTCGATGGGAGCCACCGCCTTGTATAAGATTTCAGCCCCACACTGGCATCTCCTCCGAGAGAGAACGGATTCCCTCGGGGACCTCGCTGCCCCCTTCAACAGAGAGAGAGGCTCACTGGAAATCGCTGCCCACCGGCCTGCAGCTGGGCTCCTCAGAGGGAGCCTGCAAAGGGACGGTTTTCCTGCCGGTGGCCACAGGGCCACGGTACCACACGACCTTGCTGGCTCCTCTCCTTCCCTCAGACACGAGCACAGCAGAGAAACCAAACCCCAAACAAGCGCCGCTCTCCCAAATGAACTTTAAGAGCTGCCTGGAAAAACGTTATCTGTCCTCCGCCTACACGGCCGCCCCCATTCTCTGGCACGGAGGCCAAGTGTCACAGGCCACACAGGCACACACGCGGCACGGATCCACCACGTCGGCAGCGCCCCACCGACTCGGGTTTCTCTCACCCACCTCTGGACGAGAGCGCAGGATCCAGCCTCCTGCCTCCCTCTCCCTCCTTCCCTTGCGTAGTAATTTTTTTAAGAGCGAGTACTATTCCAGAGCCGTAACTGCTTCCTAACTGAATCGAACGGCAAAAGTCTCTGCCATCGTCTTACCTGGCAGGATTCGTCCAAGACCCGCGGTCCATTTTCTCTGAGAGGGAAGCGTGAGCGAGTTCCCCGGACCCACGCTGGGACCCCCGCCCCCGCACGCGGCGCGCGGCCCACACACGCGCACCCGGAGCCCCGAGATCTGCATTCCTGCAGCAGAGGGTCGGCGGACGGCGCGCGCGTGAAGCCACCCAGCCTGGCCCCAGAAACCTGGAGCCACTCGGGCCGACCCCCTCTTCCTTGCCAGCCTCCCCTTCCACTACTAGGCAGGGGCCGGAGAGGAAATGAAGTGGCCGGAGAAAGCGCCCTCCACGCTCCTGCGGCCACTTCGCAGCCCCCTGGCTCGCCACCCAGCGCCCTCCCAAGCCCCGGCGTTTAAAAAGGACGCAAAGCATCCAACAACCCCCCTTTTATTTTTCCCTTCACCCCAAATCCAAGTAGACTGCAGAGAGAGTCAATGCACCGGGCAGCCGGAGCCAACAGCCGGAGCCTTTTCCTTAAGCTGCTAGGGCTCCACCGTCAGTCCGCAGCGCATTTCTGTGTGTCTGTCTGTCTGTCTGCCTGCCTGTCTGTCTGTCTGTCTGTCTCTCTCTCTCTCTCACACACACACACACACACACACACACACACACACACACACACCGACCCTACAATCCCTCCCCCGCCCCCCAGGGCTCAGGAGCAGCCGCGATCACTTCCACTTACTTTCTAAACCAGCGGCGCCCTAGGGCACCTAGCGCTCGGCTCGGGCTAAGGACGCGCGCCGCCGGCCCCCATTCACTCGGCTCCATTGATCTCCAGCAGCAACATAGTTACTTTCTCTTTTGCTACACTGTAAATGTAAGGCTCCGAGGGGGCGGGGCGGCCGCCGAGCGACGGCGCGCCCGGCCAATGGGAGCGCGCCGGCAGCCGCCCGCTACCTCACAGAGGCCCGCAGCCAATGGGCGGCCGGGGAGGCGGGCCCGGGGGCGTGGCCTCGCCGCGGGGAGCCAGGCTCTCTGTGTTACAACACGGGCGGTGATGTCATTGGCAACCAATCAAAAACTTTAAAGAGCAGCGGGGCCCGCGCGGAGCAGCTGCTCTTTATTTACCTGTAAACCGAGCCCGCGGTGCGGTTAACCCTTGCCTGGGCCGAGTTGTCAATGGGCCGCGCCGGCGGAAGCTGGTTCCTCCGACTTGGGGGGCCCCCTCCGAGGACACCTTAGGGGGCACGGAACACGGCGCGTCTTTATTTTTCCTCCTCGCCAGAGGCGATCGGAAGTGTTGGACTAACTTTCCAGGGACCAGAGAAGACTGCTGGGCTACTCTAGGGGGAGACTCAGGGTCCCCGAGGAGCCGCGGGCGACCCCACGGACCCCCTAACTCCAGACCCACGGCCGCCGCCGCGTCCCCGGCGCCGGGTCGGGCGCGAGCGCGCAGCCAGGGCCGCCGCGGGTCCCCCGGCCGGGCCCGGGCACCGTCAGCGTCGGCCGCGGCCCGCAGATGTCGCTGCCCCTCCGGCTGCCCTACTGCTGTCCCGCGCGGCGGCTGCGCGCTGTGCTCCTGTTCCCCTACTTCCGCGCCCCGGTCACGCCCCCGCCGTCTCCAGCGCTCGGGGAGCTTGAGTCCGAATACGAAGGCGGCATCCCAGAGGGCTGCCTGGAGGAGGCTGCTCGGCTACCCTGCGGAGGCGCCCGCGAGCGTGTCCCGAGCGGCAGCGCCGGCGCCACCGCACAGGGCTGGGCGTCCCGGGGCACGCCGATCGCCCTCCACGCCCCCCGGGGTCGGTCCAGGCCTAGGCCCGGGCCCCAATTGGCCGCAGCCCCCTCTCCCGCTTTCTCCGCGCGCGCGGTGCCCGGGGGCAGCGCTCGGCGCCCGCAGCCCGCCCTCCCCGAGCTCCTGGGCAGCCGCCTCTGCGTCCCGCACGGCTCCTGGCGAGCCAAGGACCACCAGCCTGGCGCTTTGGGCACAGCCCCCGCGGGCGGAAGAGAGCCGGAGGCGAGGGTGAGCAGCCAGATCGGATGGGTCTGGAGGAGCCTGGGGGACAGGACTCGGCCTCTGCTGGTGCCTAGGATCTTGCCCAGCAGAAGGGTCGCCGGCCGCGGCGCGGATCCGGGGAAGAATGGGAGGCTGGGCAGAGCGCCTGGCGCCCCGCCAGAAAAATACCAGGCAATGTGCAGAAAAGTTGTCGTGGAATACGAAAAGGACTGGAAAAACCCAAGTGACGCGTGGAGAGTTTATACGAAAGAATCCTAAGAAAATATAGAGCTTTATTTACCCCCCAGCCCCTCCCGGTCAGAGAGGGAGGGGCAACATGTCAATAATTTCCCAGAAATAAAACGCTGGCGGCCGATGGAGTGCCTGGCTATGGCTCTTCTTACTGATTGCAGGTGTTTGAAGCGGTGCCTTAGACGCCAGGCCTAATAACTATGCTAACAGACAGGGACGTGTTCATGCGGTTGACTTAAGTGTAGATTTGGAATCAGAAAATGCCAAACCACAGCTGGCCAGCTCCTCTCATTTGAAGTATTAAGAGAAATTCCCGTGAGTACTTCTATATATGCTTTGTTAGATGCCCTGGAGCCGGGTCCGAGTCATAGCGGCCCTTTGTACAACAGGTGAAACAGTACCTGGCACTGTGTGGGGTACTCTTGTCAGTGCTTCTGTGCCACTCATAATTTTCAATGGCTGTTTGTGTTTGGGGAGTGGGTTGCTGGGTCCTTCTCCCAAGCCTGCAGTACCTGGTGTTCTGAGGGGGTCTCCCATCCAAGGACTAACCAGGCCCCACCCTGCTTAGCTTCCGAGATTGGATGCCACAGTGCTATGGCTTCAGGCATTTTTTTTTCCCCTAAATGAGGTATTGTTAATTCCTACCCCCTCCGTGCTGGGGATTGAACCCATAGCCTTAGCCATACTGGGCAAGTGCTTCACAGTCAGTCACGTTACATAGCTTAGGTTGGCTTGAACTCCCTATGTAGCCCAGGCTGGCCTTGAACTCATGATGAGCCTGTCTCAGCCTCTTGAGTGCAAGGACTATAGGTACATGCTACCACACCCTGCTCTAAGTGTATATCTTAAATTCAAATTATAAAGTGGTAGGAAAAAGACAGATAGATTACAGATAGTTTTTTTTCCCACTCACTCTGCTCCTAAGCTGCTTTTCTGCAAGAGGTAATTTTGTTCCTATTTTTGAGTCATTAAGTAAAAATCTGTGCTAGCAGTCAGCCAATGGCTATGAACAAGTAACCAGCAGAGATAAATGTTCAGTTTTGGTCTCAGAGAAACTGTGAAACATCTTCGTTGAATTTCGGTGTTGTACAATGATGTTACTGGCACGTAGCTTTATCCCTACAAACATCACAAGAAAAATAGTTTCTTTCAGCACACAGTCCTATATGTTAAAGCCAAACGATGAAGATGACTTCAGCTGAGATTTGAGATGTAATGAGCAGCATTAAACAAATGTATAACTTACTTCCTTTATGCGCACCCCAATGGTTAAGTATTTGGAATGAATGCAGAATGTGAGGTCTTCAAAGTAATCCTTGAGGTCAAGACAGATTGATGGAGATCCTAGAATGAAGGCAGAGAAAGTTTTAGAGAAATTTCAGCAGTCATGAAGTCCAAGATAAAGATGATATTAAATCAGCAGGAAGTAGGTAATACTGGACACGGGGGCCCAGGCCTGTCAACCTAGCAACTCAGAGGTGGAGGCAGGAGGGTCCCATGTTCCAGACCAGAGACATCCTGTGCAATTCAGCAAGACCTTGTTTCAAAATAAGAATAAAAAAGGGGGTGGGGGTGCAGCTTTGTGGTTGAGTGCTTGCCTAGCATGTGTAAGGCCCTAGGTTCAACTCCCCCCAGAACTGAAAAAATAAGAAAGAGAGAAAGAAGGAGGAAGGGGATGATAAGGAGGAAAATGAACTGGGGAGCAGAGGCAGAGGAAAGTGAGATGGCCAGCAGTGGAGGCCACAGGGCCAGCCTGGTGGAATACTATACAACACTTTCCGCAGGCCTAGGGAAAGGCAGATGAAGAGTCTCATGAAGGAAGTGGCTGCGATGGTCTGAAAGGGCCCTCGGAATTCACATGTTGACACTTACTGCCCAGTGAGATAGGAGTAAGAGGTAGGTAGAGGCTTTCTGAGGTGAGGAAGCCAAGAGGGTAGAGCTCTGATGGATGGCATTGGGAAGTGAGTTCTTGGTCTTCAGTCTCTGCTGACCTGTGTGGACATGGCGTTCAACCCCTTGCAAGTGCGCAGCAGTGAGGCGCCATCTTGGAAGCAGAGACCACACCCTCACCAGGCACGGAAGCTGCCAGTACCTTAGTCATGGACTTAGCTTCCAGAATTATGAGAAATAAATTTCAAATAGAGTGCCAGAAAATGACCCCCCCCCCCAGGCTGGAAGGCATTCAAGAAATGACTAGGGAAGAGTTGCCTCCTCAAAATAGAGTAGACCTTAATGACAGATATAGATTAAAGCCCCTGGGCCCTCCTTTTACTGATGTGGCATGACTCAAAATGAGAAGAAACATAGTGGCTGCAACAATGAGCTCCAACCTAAAAGGATCTTGTGCATGGCACAGTGTTTGGAAGTGTTTTATTCTATGACACTTAGGGTCATGATGAGTTGGATCCAACTCAAAGGCAACTAATAACAACACAACAGCGATGGAAACAGAAAGAACACCATGTGCTTTTGTCGTCATCCAGAAGTTTGGACAGATGAGCCCTGCAGTTCTTCCCGACTAAATGCATAGCCATGGACATTTGTGACCCAGAAAAGTGCTCTGAGTCATTAAGATTCTGTATGTTGCTTCAGTATGGCGACCTCCTACCACAAGTGACTATCCAACACTTGGAATGTGCCTTGTCTGAACTGAGATCTGCTGTAAATTTAAAATACACATTGGTGTATTTTATGTATGTGAATACACATTCATATAAAAATGTTAAATGCCTCAGTTTTTTTTTGTATTGCTCAGATGTTGAGGTGTGTATATTTTGGATGTTGATGTGCTTGTTAAGTGCTACAAGTCTGTCTGACTCAGAGTGACCCTATGCACAACAGAAGGAAACACTCCCCGACACTGTGTCACTCCTGGCACTATGTCAGTGCTTCTCTGCTATTCATAGGGTTTTCAATGGCTGATTGATTTTTGGGAGTGGGTTGCCGGGTTCATCTCCCAAGCCTTCAGCACCTAGTGTTCCCAGGCAGTCTCTCAGCCAAATGCTAACCAGGCCTGACCCTGCTTAGCTTCCAAGATCAGATGGGATCAGATGCCAGGGGGCTATGGCTACAGATATATTTTGGATTATTGTTGTTAGGAGCCACAGAGTCAGTTCCAACTCATACTGGCCCTACGTACAACAGAACAAAACACTCCCTGACACTGTGCCATGCCAGGCACTATGTCAGTGCTTCTCTGCTGTTCATAGGGTTTTCAATGGCTGACTGACTTTTGGGAGTGGGTTGCCAGGTCCTTCTCCCAAGCCCACAGCCCCAGGTGTTCCCAGGCAGTCTCCCTCCCAAGGACTAACCAGGCCTGACCCTGCTTAGCTTCCAAGATCAGATGGGATCTGAGGCCTGAGCAGTGTAGCTGCAGACATATTTTGGATATGTTGAGTTAAGTCGCATATTATTTAGATTGATGTTATGTATTTTCTTGCTTTGACTATGGCCACTACATTGTGCCATTTATGCACTTCTGCTGGACCGAGCTGTTTCTGGAACCTGTGATCTCTGCCCAGAGTGGAGGCCATTTTGATGCCAAAGACGCCCAAACCAAAGATGTTAGCACCAGGAGGGACTTCAGAGCCTGTCTAGGCCGGTAGTTGTGAAACCGTGTTAGGACGATCCAGGGGGAGCTGGACACCACAGTAGGTGGGGGCAACTGAAGGAGGAGCAGGGTCTGCGGGTGGAGCACTCTGATCACCCCCACCCGGTATGTACCAAGTGCAGGGCTACGGATGCATAGACAGAGCGAAGGTGTTATCCGGAGCCTCCAGAGGCACACGTCCTTTGGAGAAAGGCTGTTTCCATCTTTGCCAGTGGCTTTAGCTGTAGTGTAATCCGAGGCCCAGTGACTGGAGGTGACGCAGCCACAGCCAGCTTTGGCCTCAGGACTCGGCCTCACACCTCCTTTAGAAGTCCGGCCTGGCCCCTCCTGGCCACCCAGAAGGGACTAGGTAGAAATGGGGATGAATGAGCTCCCTGTGTCCAGGTGGGCTGGGGTTAGCTCAGTGAGTAGAGTGCTTGCTCTGTGCTCTCTGAGGCCCTGAGTTCAATCCCCAGCACCACACAAAATGGGAAAAGGACCTGGCAGCCCACTCCCAAAACAACCCTGAAACAATCAGCCATTGAAAACTCTATGAACAGCAGAGAAACATGGACAATAGTGTTTCACCTGTTGTACGTAGGGTTGCTATGAGTTGGACACTGACTGGACGGTACCTAACTACAACAATCCCACGCTTTCAGAGGGTCCATCTCCTAATATCATCGCCTTAGGACTTTGGATTTCAATGTATGAATTTGGAGGGGTTATAAGTGTTCTGAGCACTGCATGAAACTACACTGGAATTGTGTTTTTTCTAGATACATAGCCTGGCTAATCGGATAACCTAGTTTTCAGCTTGCGACTTGCTCCTCTTGGATAGCGGGAAGGGGAGCGACCTCTGAAGTTCCAAACTCCAATCGCATCTTGAATTATTTATGCAGCTACAAAGCAAGTGTCCATCTCTGAAGAATCTCATTATTTACACATCACTTCTTTTTTAGCCCCAGTCTCCCCTGTACACTTCAACTCTAATTTCCTTTTCCCCCAACATCTACGGAAACGTCACCATCATGCGCATTATCCTCCATACCATATTTGATTTTGGCATCTCAGCACGCTTGGCAGCTGGGTTTATCTTCCTTGCTTAGGAAAATTCCTTCCCTTGTTCTCGGAGGTTCAGCAGATCGAAGCCATCTTCCTTTCCTGTCTCACATCAGCCAGCTTTCTGTTCCTATGAGAAAATGCCTAACTATCACCTTAAAAGGAGAAAAGGTTGATTTCGCCTCCAAGTTCTCGGAGGTTCCAGTCCATGGGTGTTTGGGGGCCGTGAGATGCAGCACGTCATGGCGGCAGGACAGACAGAGCAAAGGGACTCACGTCGTGGTGGCCGCAAAGCCAACAGAGAGAAGCAGGGCGGGGCTGGGGCCCAGACCCCCTTCCACTGCTGCCCCCGCGGACCTAACTTCCTTTCCCTAAGCCCCACCTCCTAAGGGTTCCACCATCCCCCAGCCCCACCAAGGGCTAGGGACCACGCCTTCACCCAGCAGCCTTTGGGAGACTCGAAATCTAAACAGCGATGGTGCTGAACAGCTTTCTTTCCTTCCTTCCTCTTTCTTTCTTCCTTCCTTCCTTCCTTCCTTCCTTCCTTTCTTCCTTTCTTTTTATTTTATTTTATTTTTTGCAGTACTGGGGGTTGAACCCAGGGCCTCATGCTTGCATGTTCTGCAAGTGCTAGACCACTGAGCTGCACCCCCAGCCCATTTTTTTACTTTTTGAGACAGGGCCTCGCTAAGTTACAGAGACTGCCTCTGCTCTCGAACTTGCAATTCTCCTGCCTCTGCCTCCCAAGCCGCTAGGATGACAGGTGTTTGCTGCCACCGCATCCAGCTATTCATAGAGTTTTCAATGGCTGATTGTTTTTGATATTGGTTCAGTAGATTGCCACACCCTTCTTCCACTTTTGTGGTGTTGGGGATGGAACCCAGGGCCTCAGAGAGCACAGAGCAGCACTCTACCAACTGAGCTAAAACCCCAACTCCTGCACTTCTGTTGTTGTTAGGTGCCATGGAGTCAGTATCCGACTCATACCAACCCTGCGTACAACAGGTGAAACACTATTGTCAATGCTTCTCTGCTGCTCATAGGGTTTTCAATGGCAGATTGATTTTTGGAAGTGGGTTTCTGGCTCCTTCTCCCAAGCCT
This sequence comes from Pedetes capensis, assembly GCA_007922755.1. NCBI lineage: Eukaryota > Metazoa > Chordata > Mammalia > Rodentia > Pedetidae > Pedetes > Pedetes capensis. The sequence continues at coordinate 59,795 of VMDO01006013.1, read as the reverse complement.
ACAGCACCTAGTGTTCCCAGGCGGTCTCCCATTCAAGGACTAACCAGGCCCGACCCTGCTTAGCTTCCAAGATCTGACAGGGTCAGATGCCACAGGGCTATGGCTGTTAAATTGAGTTCATCACCATCATCTGGTCCTTGAATTTCCAGGAGTCTTGAACTCCACTGGAGAGTCATGACAATGCATTTAATAATCTTAAGGCAGGATTGTTGATGTGAAAAAGGAAATAAGTTTTCCTTACCATTTTTTCCAAGAAAGTAAAAAAACCCAGAGAGTTTTCTAGCTTTGGGAATTCTAAAGCAATATGGAGATTAGAAAGATAAAAAAGTACAGCTAGGTCTCTGAGCCCCCAATTTGCGTCCATTCAGCCTGAAGGAAGAAAGTATGAATAGTTTCCTTTCCCCAAAATGCACATTTAATCTTTATCTAAGCCTCTGAATGTTGAGGCTGTCAGGAGTTTCTATAGTAAGTACCGCTTGCTTTCCCGATTTTACAACATGTATTGACAAAAGCCATTTTAAATCTCAGTATTATCATTGCCATCTTGTAATTTTTTCTCGTTACTTCCGCTTTCCCAAGTTAATCACCATAAAGAGAAATTATCTAAAATCTCAGCATGAGGGCTGCATGGTGGAGGCGGCCATAGTTCACAAAAGCAAATGAGAAAAAGAATTCACTGAGTTGGCAGCTGCCTGGAGCTCTTGCAACCCCTGGCGCTCTATGGGGGATGTGTGACTCGCTTGGCTATGAATGCACTACCGCAACCTCCCCGCTTTCTGCTAGCCTGGAAGCTCCTTGGCTATTACCTAGGCCAGTCTTTCTCCAACTCTCAATGCACACAGATCACCTGGGGAGCCAATTCAGGAGGTCAGAGCTGACTGCGGAGAGTCTCCGTTTCCCACCACACTTTCTGCTGATTTTGATGCAACTGGTCCACAGAGCCCTCCTGGCTTATCTAAATCCATGCTGCTGAATATGGCAGCCAGTAGCTGTGTGTGGCTAACTGAGCACTTGGTTTGTTGTTGTTGTTAGGTGCTGTGGAGTCGTGTCCAACTCATAGCAGCCCTCATGGGGTTTTCAATGGCTGATTGTTTCAGGATTGCCTTGGGAGTGGATTGCCACATCCTTCTCCCATTTTTGTTGTGCTGGGAATCGAACCGTGGACCTCAGAGACTATAGAGCGGCGCTCTACCAACTGAGCTAAATCCCAGCCCACAATTAATTTGTAGGTAGCCTTAATTAAGATCTAATATATGTGTGTATATTATATAATATTTTGCTATATATTTTATCATATTCATATAAATTATAAATTTATATATAAAAATAAATATTAACTTACTAAATTTATATTTAATATATTTACATACTTATTATATATTATATAACACTATCAGGAGAAGGATGTGACAATCCACTCCCAAAGCAACCCTGAAAACTATCAGCCATTGTAATCTCTATGAGGGTCACTACAAGTTAGACCTAATTCCATGGCACCCAACAACAACAAACAACATATAATTCTCTCTCTGTACATGTGTGTGTGTGTGTACATGTACATATATATATATATAATCAAATTAGATTCTAGAATATACAATATATATATAAGATCCAATTCATATCTGATTTTTTAGTCCTCTAAAGAAGGACATGGCAATCCACTCCCAAAACAATCCTGAAATCATCAGCCATTGAAAACCCTATGAAGGTCACTATGAGTCGGATACAACTCAATCGCACCCAACAACAACAACAAAACTGTTTAAAGTGTGCAGACCAGATCTGGGACTATATGATAGATCTGCTAGCTGGCTCAATTTTTAAACAGCAACTCTAATCCTACTCGTTTGCTTGCTTATTTAAATACTGCCTGTTTCCACAAAGGGCTGGGATGTAGCTCAGTTGGTAGAGCACTGCTCTGCAGTCTCTGAGGTCTCCGGTTCAATTCCCAGCACCAGAAAAACTGAGAGAACAACATAGCAATCCACTCCTGAGGCAATCCCAAAACAGTCAGCCATCGAAAACCCTATGAGGGTCACTATGAGTCGGACATGACTCGATGGCACTGAACAGCAGCAGCAATTCCACAAAGCGGTTGCGGTAGCTGTTAAGTTGTAGTCTCGTTGCCTTGGATGTAATTCACATCCCCTGATGTACTTCCTAAACCTATTCTTAGCACATATAAAGCATACAATAAGGGTTCCTTTAATCAGACCATGCCTGGAATGTTGTTGTTAGGTGCCGTCAAGTCGGTATCCAACTCATAGAGACCCTCATAGGGTTTTCAATGGCTGTTTCAGGATTGCCTTGGGAGTGGACTGCCAGGCCCTTCTCCCATGCCTGGAATAGGCTTCCTCATTTTGCAGAAGAAAATGAAGGATTGTGTTGAAATGGCTCACCCAGGAACATACTTTCAATGATGGTCTCCGAAAAGAGCACGTGATCATACCTGCCGGGTACTGTGAAAGAAGAATCTAGGGACAGTGGTCAGAGAATCGAGGGGAGAACAGGGAAAAGAAGACCTTATAAATGGGTGATCTCAGGAAGAGTAACTCGTGTTCCACTAATCTAATGTCCAAGATTTAGGGAATCGTGGGTTGAAGACAGAAAAGAGACTTGACCATTCCTCCTGGGACTCTTGACCAAAGCAGGTTGTAAAGTGGCAGGAGGGTGACAGCTGAGCAGTTGTGGCGGTGAGGCTATGGAGACAGAGTAACAAGGACTCTTCTTTCTAGAAGTCCCGTGACAAAGGAGAGACCAGCACCCAAGAGCTAGGTGGAGGGAGAGAGATGCCCGAGGCCTCCTTCATTTGCTTTGTCTTGGTTCAGAGTGGAGGATTTGGGGGCACTGGAGGCTACATTGGGAAGCTGTGGAAAGGGAGTGCAGGAGGGTCCCAAGGGGGAGGGGCAATTGTCACCACCAGGGACATCCTGGTCAGAAGAGGCTGGCCAGCTGGGTCAGCAGCACTGGGTGGTGGATTCGCCTTAGAAAGGGAAGGGGCTCCTTTGCTTAGAGATGGAAAGGGAAGGTGGGTAGAAATTCAGCTCTGTGTGGAGCTGGGGTTTAGAGCTCTGCTGCGCACTCTCTGAGGACCCAGGTTCGATCCCCAGCACCACAAAACTGCAAGAAGGACGTGGCAGTCCACTCCTGAAGCAATCCTGAGACAATCAGCCACTGAAAACCCTGTGAGGGTTGCTCAGAGCCAGACATGACTCCATGGCACCTAACACAGCATCAGCGTGTTGAGGAGAGAGAAGAGCTGTGGAGGAGGTGAAGCAGGAGGAGAGATGATCTGAGGGAGTGAGGGGGGGAGGGTACTGTGCACTGGTGGCTACTTCTATGTCAGGTTCTAGCTCTTGAGTCTAACCTCGACCCACGCTTCTTCCAACTGCAGTGCTGGGAGCCCTGCAGAACCCCAGACTGCCTATCACCAGCCCAAATTCAGAGAAGGAGCCTGCGCCAGAATGCAAATGAGCATCACTGCTGAGCAGGCCTTCAGCGGAGCATTTTCCTGTCCGTGAGACATGCAGAGCATTAATCTGCCTCTTGGCAGGGCTGTGTACCTCGTCACCGTATGCAGGGGAGGCAGCTTGGGGGACATCAATCCACACAATTTCCCACTGCTGCGTCTCTGTTAACGTTCAGCCGTAGCCCTGTGGCATCCGATCCCGTCAGATCTCGGAAGCTAAGCAGGGTCAGGCCTGGTTAATCCTTGGATGGGAGACCGCCTAGGAACACCAGGTGCTGTAGGCTTGGGAGACGGACCTGGAAACCCACTCCCCAAAACAAATCTACCATTGAAAACCCTATGAACAGCAGAGAAGCACTGACGATAGTGTTTCTCCTGTTGCACATAGGGTCGCTCTGAGTCAAATACCAACTCGACAGCACCTAACAACAACAACAACAACAACAACAACATGTCTCTGTTGGGCTGGGGTTTAGCTCAAGGGATAGAGTGCTGCTCCTCACTCTCTGAGGACCCCGGTTCATGCGCCAGCACCCCAAAAAAGGAAGAAGGACGTGGTAGTCCACTCCCGAAGCAATCCTGAAATCAGTCAGCCATTGAAAACCCTATGGGGGTCGCCATGAGTTGAACTCCACTCAACAGCACCTAACACCACCACCGTGCCCCTCACAGTACCCCACAGACCTCTCGCCAGCCTGGCCTCCTCCCTTTACCACCACGCTGAGCCCAGCCCTCCCCTTCTCCTTCTCCACTCCTGCCTTGGGGATTTGCTGCCTCTTCCTCCCACAGCACCAAGCCAGAAGGAGGGAGGGGGAGAGTTTGTCCCATGCCTCCCCTTTCCCTCCCTTGACCAACTGCCCCCCACTGCCACTTAAAGCTCCTCCTTCATTCCTCTGTCTTTATCGCCACTCTGAGATCTTGCTTGGGTTTTGCCACAGTTACTCCACACTGCTGTGGACCCCTTCCGTGATTCCGTGGTTCAGTGGGTCACATGAGTACCAGAGGGGTCGCAATGCTTCTCGCACAAACAGGGCATTGTGAAAGGTGCCTAGCTTGTCTTTGGTCTCTGAGTTTTCACTGGTGTGGTTCCTTTCGCATGTGATTGCAATCATCTTAATTTCTCAGCCCTGAAAAGAGAATTCCCCCACGTGTCTGTCATCTTGTCGTGCCGGGGGGGGGAGGGGGCTTGTGTGTCACTGTGATGCTGAAAGCTATGCCACTGGTATTTCAGATCCCAGCAGGGCCACCCATGGTGGACAGGTTTCAGCTGAGCTTCCAGACTAAGACAGACTAGGGAGAAGGACCAGACAGCCCACTCCTGAAACAGCCACCCAAAACATAAATAGCAGAGAAGCGCTGTCAAATAGAGTGCTGGAAAATGAGCCCCGGGGGCTGGAAGGCATTCAAGAAACAACTGGGGAAGAGTTGCCTCCTCAAAGTAGAGTGGACCTTCATGACAGGAATGGAGTAAAGCCCCTGGGACTTCCATTTCCTGATGTGGCACGACTCAAAGTGGGAAGAAACACAGTGGCTGCAACAATGGCTCAAACATAAAAAGATTGTGTGCATGGCACAGTGTTGGGTAATGTTTCCTTCTGCTGTACTTCTAGTTACTATGAGTCGGATTGACTCGACAACACCTAACAACAACGACAACAACAAAGAGGATTGTTGTAACCTCAACAACCAGCCCAATGATTGGAAAATGGTTAGGTGCCCACTACATATCAATTGGGGTGAGTAAGTGAAGTCAAGGCAGAAAAGGACAATCGAACTGACCTCATCTTGACCAGAGCGGATGAAAGTGGGGCCATTAAAATGCTGCCTGGCTACAGACCAGATGGTCTCCGATCCCGGAGCTGGGCTGTGCTTATAGATGAAGTCTAAGAACCCCAGCCATGGAGTTGGGAGTTTATGGAGGCCGGAAGCCAGGATGTACCTGTTGTGGCTTCTTTAAGGGAACTTTCAGCATCCCTTCAAGCTGTCCTAGATCATATCGCAAACAGCCATGGCTGGAATCCCCTTTCAAAATAAGAGTCCTACCTACTGCCCATGCACTTTATCAGGTACTTTTCATTTCTCAGCTTCCCTGGTTTCTCTCTCTTCCAACCCTAAGGCCACCACCCTCCCCACGCCCTCACCCACACCACCACCACTTTCCCTTCTGTCCTTGACTTAGACCTCATCTACTTAGGAGCTCCCCCTAAGATGTAGTTTGCAGAATCTGGTCCCAGACACCGATACAGTGGTAGAGGACAAAGCAGACCCAATTATAACATTCCTCCTGGTTTTTAGGACTCCACTCTCTGTAGGACAGGGAGAGGGGGTGGGGGTGGGGAAATGAGCACCCCTGTTCAGAGCCAAATAACAGAGGATGACTGGAAACTCCCGTCTTGATTCAGCCCAGGGGCCACAGGTATATTCATCTGGCCCCTGACTGACATAATTATTATTGCCGGAAAGTAATTTTAGAAAGAACTTAAAAGGAGGACATGGGTGATTAAAGTTCTAATAATAACATTTCTAAAAAGTCGGGGTTAATGAATCTGTAACTCAGGTAAAAGAAAAGAGGCTTCAAGAGTTCAGGGACGGATACCTGGAACGAAGCTCGGAAAAAAGTATCCTCCTGGGGGGCCAAGTAGGGCAGGGACAGAACCCAAGCCCTGAAGAAATCTCGGGGGAAGACAGGGGGAGGCGGCTTACTTTACATGGGAAGTGCCCTTTGAAAAACGTTGCATATAAAATAAACTTTTACAAAGCAAATGGTGTTTTAAAGCCATTCATAGCGTGTCCCTTACATGCAAGGTTCCCGCACTAGTTCCTTTGGCAGGTGATGGTGGGGGTGAGCAGGGCTTCTGTGAGCGTTGGTTTAGCCTTATTGGCCCTTTGTAGCCAATCCCCGCTTCCATTAGGCCAGACTGCAGTCTGATTGGTGGAGGTCCTGCCAATTATTAAATATTTTTGTGTCGCCCTTGGATATAAGGCAGACTTCCTCTCCTGAACTAGTTTGTAGTTAGGAGATGTGCTCACAGATAACCATAACACAAGGCTGTATCACATGATTTTTGCAAAATATTTTGATTTACTCTGTTGTTGTTGTTAGGTGCTGTCAAGTTAGGTTCGACTTATAGCAACCCAATGTACAGTAGAACGAAACACTCCCCGACGCTGAGCCATGCCCGGCTCTCATTGGAATTCACAACTCTGCTCTGCAGGATTCTATTCTCAGCTTGCAGAGAAGAAAGCAGGAAGTGGAGGGAGGAAGGTGGTCTTTTACATTGCATGGAGCAGGCACTTGTCCTGACTTGTTAACATCCGATTTCCCCCTCAGACCTCACCCTCTATCACCCACGGGTTCCCTATTTAATAAAGAATAGATTTATTAAAGCAAATAGTTGTTTATCTCATGGATTAATTCTTGATCTCTAAATCCTGGTAACCACACGGACCTCACCCCTGTAGCCCTATCCTTCTGGCAAGAAGTTTTAAAACACCTTTCCTGAGAAATGAGTTTCTTCAGACCTCAGGTGGATGTGCATTGGGGGAAGCACGGGGCTGTCTTCCAGAGCTTTCCTCCGGAATGGTATATAAAACAAACACATACGAAAGAAAACAAAAAGCAAGGGCAATGAGAGAGTCGATCCCAGAGAAAAGAACAAACAACAAAACAAAACAGAAAACAAACAGAAAGAGCTAAATACAAGGGCCCCGTTATCTGGGGTCAGATCTGTATTCCCAAACAAGCCACACAGCCCCTCAGCATTGCTCAGCACAGAACAGCAAGGCCCGCCCTACTGCCAGCCCTGAGCAAAACAGATTAAAAGCGGTGGAACAGAGGGCTGAGTTATAGAAGTGAGCTTGGATTTTCTGAGAAATCCCTCATGCAGAGCCCCGTATTCTCCGAAGGACCACGCACACATGTGACGCCCTCAAAACACCTCGGGTCTTCACACAGAGGGCCCCACACAGCATGCAGAGAAGCCACAAGGTCTCCCGAGGGATGGACACCCAGAATCTGTGTCGAGATTTGCCCAGATCCGTCCTAGAGGAAGTGCAACCAGAGTGCTCCTTGGAAGCAAGAATGGCCAGACTGCGTCTTACGTATTTCAGACATGTAGTCAGGAGAGATCAATCCCTGGAGAAAGACATCATGTTTGGGAGAGTGGCAGGTCAGTGGAAAACAGGAAAACCCTCCACCAGATGGATTGACGCAGTGTCTGCAACAATGGGGTTAAACATAAATAAGATTGTGTGCCTGGCACAGAATCGGGAAGTGTTTCGATCTGCTGTACATAGGGTTGCTATGAGTTCAACTCCACTTGACGGCACCTAACAACAACAGCAACGTGATATAGAAAGATGGCTGGATTCAGGCACTAAGAGCTGGGATCCCCGATGAAGTCAGGGCTTTCCCTCTATATCTGACATGTATTCAGCCACTTTTCAACCATTCCAATCCTCTAGAATCCCCCCCATGGAACCTTAGGCCAAAACAGAAAGGGAACTTAGAAATTGTTTAATTCCCATCCCACCCCTTTCCCAAGAAAAGGAAAAGGAACACACAAAAGCAAAATGACTTATTTAAGGTGACAAAAAAGGCTAGTTACAAAATCAATACTTGTTGTTAGGTGCTGTCGCGTCAAGTCTGACTCATAGCAACCTGATGTACAACAAAAGGAAACACTCTCCGACATGGTGCCACGCCCAGCACTATGTCAGTGGTTCTCTGCTATTCATAGGGTTTTCAATGGCGGATTGGTTCGGGAGTGCATTGCCAGGTCCTTCTCCCTAGCCTGCAGCACCTGGTAGAGATTCTCATTTCTCGCTGTTGTTACCAGACCTTTCTCATTTCATGTGATTTCTGTGCTTAGAATAACCTTACTATCAAAAGATTTCTGAAACGAGTAATTCCACTAGGTATTATAGTGCCAGTCACAGAAATGAGGCCACCCTAGTAGGACCCGCGCGCCAGAACATCCTGTTCTCTGACTTGAATTTCTGAGAAGTGGGGAAAGGGGTGCTTTTGATTATTTAGGTCCAACTTGCACGTGCTCAGGGATCTCTGGGGCACCTTGGAAGGGACTCCGGAGGGAACCTTTTTATTGTGAAGCAAAGAAGCGCGGCCCTGGCAGTGTTGGCTGCCTGATGGATTCTTTCCACGGTTCTCACCGCGCTTACCGTTGGCCTGGCACGCCCGCTCCCCACCGTTGCCTGCTTTGCTCTGGTCCCTGATTAATTGGCTGTGAGAAGGACACAAGCTGGATTCCCACAGGGGTGGGCACAGCTGTCTGTTCCGCCCTGCATGCCGGGACTTCGAGTAGGGCCTGGGATACGGACAGACACAGGACGCAATGGTTGATGACATAAACGAACTGAGTTTCAGGACCGGATTCCCAAGCCGGCCTCCTCTCTGCCTCCAAGCCCAGCTCAGGGATGTCCTCCTCCTGCCTGATGCTGCCTCCTGGGAGCGGGGCTGCACCGCTGCACACCTTCCCTTTCCCCTTCGCAGCCACGGGCCTCCCTGTCCCTTGAGCAACCGCCACCAGGTCTTTCTCCAAGATGGCAAGCAGCCAGCTCACCAGCCCGGGGGTAAACCCCACCTCCCCTTCCCCTCTGTCTTCCCGCCTTGCCCCTGGGTCTGACTCACAGCAACCCAATGTACAACAGAAGGAAACACTCTCTGACACAATGCCACGCCCAGCACTATGTCAGTGCTTCTCTGCTATTCATAGGGTTTTCAATGGCGGATTGTTTCGGGAGTGGATTGTCAGGTCCTTCTCCCTAGCCTGCAGCACCTGGTAGAGGTTCTTGTTTCTGGCTGCTGTTACCAGACCTTTCTCATTTCATGTGATTTCTGTGCTTAGAATAACCTTACTATCACAAAGTTTCTGAAATGAGTAACTCCACCAGGTATTAGTGGGGCACCCTCTAAGCTCCTGGGAGGCTGTCTTCTTCCCCCTGCTCAAAGTCACCCCCTACAAACTCCCCCATGGTTGGAGCTTCCTTGGCCCCTCATCTTGGGGAGTATACCCCCAGTACTGAGAAGTCTGGGTACAACTTCCACCGGGAGACCTATGGTGCCAGTCCTGCTAACACCCAGCTGCTCTCTCCCCACCCCGAGGGGCCCAGAGTGGCTCCTGCAGCAGTGCTCCCTGAGTGCACAGAAGCAGCTGAGCTTCTCATGGCCCCGGTTAAGTCAGAAATGTCCCTCCCCCAGGACCTTGTAGGGTTTGCAATGGCTGATTGTTTGGGGATTGCCTCAGGAGTGGGCTGCCACGTCCTTTTCCTGTTGTTGCGGTGCTGGGGATCTAACCCAGGGCCTCAGGGAGCGCAGAGCAGCACTCTACCAATCGAGCTAAACCCCTGCCCCATGCTAGACACTGGCATGCATGAGTCCACCTGGGAGTTCTGCTACTGGCACAGACACCCTGTAGTCTAGCGGAAGGAAGTTATAGAATTATAAAATAAGCTGGGTGTGGTGGCGCACACCTGTCATCCCAGCAGCTTGGGAGGCGGAGGCAGGAGGATCGCAAGTTCGAGACCAGAGGCAGTCTGCGCAATTTAGCGAGACCCTGTCTCAAAAAGTAAAGAAATTGGGCTGAGGGTACAAGCTCAGTGGTCCAGCACTTGCAGAGCATGCAAGCGCGAGGCCCTGGGTTCAACCCCCAGTACCAAAAAGGAAAAGAAAAGAAAAAAAAAAAAAAAGATTTACCAGAGAGAAGGGGAGCTCTTAGTCCCCACCACCTCCGTCCATCTGAGGCTCAGCCCCGGCTCCGTCATTCACCCCAGGCACTCGCTGCCCTTGCGACGGTGCAGAGCCCCTGAGCTCGTGACACACTTCAGGCCCTCCTTCCTTCACATCAGGGCCCCCTGGGGAGACCAAGGGCAGGCTGAGGGGCCCGGCGCTTGTCCCACCGGACTTAGCGCCCAGGCTGCGGGCTGTGCTGCTGGGACCCCAATTTCCAGTTGTGGGGAAGACAGTCTGTGCCTCGGTGCCCTGGCCCTGGGCTCTGGCTCTGCTCAGAATATGGGGCTCGGCCTCCCCCTCCTGCCTTTGCCCTCTGCATTTTTATAACAGGTGCCAGCTTGGGCCCCTGACCCCTGATCCTTGCTCTGCCTGGAACTAGATGTGGCTTTGCTTCTATCAATAGTAAGAACAGTAATAATGTTACTGAGGACACGCAGGGAGTGTGGGGGAAGCAGGCCCAGGACACAGGTCTAGGAACCCGGCAGCAAACCCTCAGTCCTTGTATTTGGCATCTAAATGGATTTATACCCTAAACAGAAGTTATTTGTTGTTGTTGTTAGGTGCTGTCGAGTCAGTGTTGACTCACAGCAACCCTATGTACAACAGGCAAAACACTACTGTCAGGGCTTCTCTGCTATTCATAGAGTTTTCAATGGCAGATTGTTATGTTTAAACCCATTGTTGCAGCCACTGTATCAATCCATCTAGTTAAGGGTCTTCCTTTTTTTCATTGACCTGCCACTCTCCCAAATATGATGTCCTTCTCCAGGGACTGGTCCCTCCTAACAACATACCCAAAATACATAAGACGCAGTCTAGCTATCCTTGCTTCCAAAGAGCACTCTGGTTACACTTCTAGGACAGATCTGTTGACTCTTTTGGCAGTCCATGGCATATTCAATATTCATCTCCAGCACCATACTTCAAAAGTATCAGATTTTCTCTGAGCTCCTTTATTCAACATCCAGCTTTCACAAGGGTGTGATGTGACCATGTGACATCTTTACTTTTCAACATTTTATAGAGGTCTTTTGCAACAGCTTTTCCCAATGCAATGTGTCTTTTGCTTTCTTGACTGCTGCTTCTGTGGGTGTTGATTGTAGAACCAAGCAAAGCAAAATCTTGGACAACCTCCATCTTTTCTCCATTTATCATGAAGTTGCTTACTGGCCCAGTTGTAAAGACTTTCGTTTTCTTAATAGTGAGGTGCAATCCATTCTGAAGGCTGTGTTCTTTGATTTTCACTAGTAAATGCTTCAAATCCTTTTCACTTCCAGCAAGCAAAGTTGTATCTTCTGCATATCACAGGTTTTTAATGAGTCTTCCTCCAATCCAGATGTCACATTCTTCCTCATAAAGTCCAGCTTCTCGGGTTATTTGCTCAGCATAGAGTTTGAAGAGGTGTGGTGAAAGGTGCCCTAACACACATCTTTCCTGACTTTATACCGGGCAGTGTTTCCCTGTTTTGTTTGAATGTCTGCCTCCTGGTCCATGTACAGAGTCCTCATGAGTACAATTTAGTGCTCTGGTGCTCCCATTCTTTGCAATGTTATCCATAATTTGTTGTGATCCACACAGTCACTTAAGCCCGGGAAAGTTTGCCTAGTCATCTATCCCTTTCTTCCCTCAAGTCCCTGGCAACCACTGATCTCTGTGCCTCCCGTTTTCCTTTCTCCAGAATGTCGTGCAGGTGTAATCATGTAGCACCTAGCCTTCCTCGACTGGCTACTTTTTCTAAGCCTTATGTATTTAAATTTCTTCCATATATTTCTGAGGCTTGACGGATGTTTTATTTCAGTTTATTTCCCCTTTTTCCTCTTTGCTTTAAAGATCTTTCTGCTTAGTTTTGGTTTGCAGTTGGACTATGATGAGCCTGGGTGTGGTTTTCTTTGTATTAGCTTTGCCTAAGTTTTCTCAAATTTCTTACATTTATAAGTGGTGTTTTCCTTCAAATAGGGGATTTTTTCTTCCACTATTTCTTAACATTTTTTTCTATTCCACCTTCACTTTCCTTTCCTTTTACAAGTGCAGTTATACGCATTTTATTCCATCTGACATTGGCTTCTTGGTTCAGGAAGCTCTGTTTCTCTTTCATTCCTCAATTGGTTCTGCTGTTTGGAGAATTCATATCTACATTGCTTCAAATCCATTTTCTCTGTATTTTGCCATCTCTTGTTGACTGTTGAAGTCTTCCTGGTAAACTTTCAACTGTTCTCCTTTTTAATTTTAAAATGTCCTTTTGATTCTATTGTATACATTTTCCCCCTCTGTGAAGATTTTCTGTGTATTACCATTAAAATATGCTTAAGAAAATATTTTCCTTTAATTATTGGACATGTTCTAGGAAGAAGGATGTGGCAATCCACCCCCAAAGCAACCTCGAAACAATCAGCCATTGAAAACCCTATGAAGGTTGCTATGTGTCAGACACGACTCGACGGCACCTAACAACATGAAAATGTTTTAGGTAGGTGCTTTAAAGTGTTTGTTTGCCAAATCCAAAATCTGGGAGATTACATTTTCTTTGCTATTAATCACGTTTTCCTCCGTGTGTGTGTGTCTGTGTGTGTGTGTGTGTGTGTGTGTGTGTGTGTGTATTTAGTAATTTTTGATTGCATATTAGACCTTGTGATTTATACACTGTAGAGACTATGAACTCTTTATTTTGGACTTATTTTATTTATTACTTTATTTTTTATGGTACTAAGGGGCTAAACCCAGGGCCTTGCACATACTTTGGAAGTGCCCTACCACAAAGCTGTATCCCAGCCCCTTTTGCACTTTTTATCTTGAGACAGGGTCTCACTAAGTTACACAAGCTGCCTCTGGCCTCAAACTTCTATCCTCCTGCCCCAGCCTCCTGAGTCACTGGGATTACAGGTGTGTGCCACCGTGCCCAGCTAGATTCCCTTAGTCTTGAAGAGTGTTGGGCTTTATTCTAGCAGGCTCTTCAGTTCCTGGCTGACCACTTTGAAGGTGCTTAGGCTTTGTTCTAGTTTTTGTTCCAGAAGATCTGCAGGGAGCCCAAGAGGACCCAGGTTCGATCCCCAGTACCGCAAAAATGGGCGAAGGAGGTGGCAGTCCACTGCTGCAAACAATCGGGAAATAATCTACCATCAAAGACCGTATGAGGGACACGATGGGTTCAACCCAACTCGAAGGCACCCAACAACAACAACAACAACAACAACAAGCTTTCAAAAGCCTGACCCTGTCTCCCATGCAGATCTTGTCTGGGTTGGTTTTAGGGTTCAGTAAGATGAACATGGACTGGGCCTCGCTGTAGGAACAGTCCCTTCCTTCTAGTCAATGGCTTCCCTGGCATCTCACCTGGCAATCTGGGGAACTGCCAAGCCTAGGCAGGCACCCTGTCCAGCATGGTGAGCCCCCAGGTGTCTCCGCTGCCCACAGCCCTGCAGCCTCCTCGGAACCCACTCTGCCTCCTTTGTGTCTCTGCGAGCCCGCCCAGCCTAGCCCTCGCTTGAGAACTCTCAGGGAGCCCCCACCCTCCTGCCAGCTCCCTCCCCTCCTGTGTCCTGCCCCACACATCCCACTCCCCTTAAGGGCCTGGCATACTGGTTCTCAGCTAAGAAGCAGCTCCGTACTCTGCTTTTACTCCAATTCACTGTGTACTGCAGAAGAATTCTCCATGAGAACAGAGCTGGGACAGATAAGAGTTTTTTTCCACAAGTTTCTGCTCTCTGAGGGACCCCAGTTTGGTGCTGTCTCTTGTTCAGTAGCTGAAGATGCCCCACATCCTGTCCTGTCTTGTATGTGTTTGTCACAGAAGGCTGGTCCACTAGCTGTTGCCTCTTCGTGGCCAGAGGTGGCTGCCTTGATTCAGCTGGGATTTAAATCATCATCCAGTGAGATCAGAATTAGAGATCTCACTGGCTGTGCTATTAGCCTCTCGGTGTAAAGTTGCACATCTATAAATAAATTAGAGCATGGCCAAGTGCATGGTTAAGATCCAGACTCAGGGTGCTGACCAAGGTATTTCCATTTTCAGATTGGTTATAACAAGAAGAAGCTGTTTGGGTGAGTAACAGGCATAATAACCCCACCTCATGGAGCTCCCAAAATCCTCAATGTGCTTTGTGCACACTATTTTACCCTCACAATAAAACTTTTGGTTTTTCCCAATACACAAATGGGCAGAGGAACTGAGTAGACAGTTCTCAAATGAAGAGATCTGTAAAGTCATGAAACACATGAAGAAATGCTCAACATCCCTAGCCATTAGGGAAATGCAAACTAAAACAACTCTGAGTTTCGCCTTACACCAGTAAGAATGGCCAAGATCAATAAAACAAATAACAACAAATGCTGGCGAGACTGCAGGGAAAAGGGAACACTCTTACATTGTTGGTGGAGCTGTAAATTGGTCCAACCACTGTGGAAATAAATATGGTGGTACCTTAAAAAACTAAAAATAGATCTACCATATGACCCAGCTATAACACTGTTGGGAATTTACCCAAAGGGAGATGAGTCATCATACCACAGAGACACCTGCATCTCCATGTTCAATGCAGCGCTTTTCACAATAGCAAGGATATGGAATCAACCAAAGTGCCCTTCAATAGAAGAAGGGATAAAAAAACTATGGTACATATACACAATGGAATACTACTCAGCAATCAAAAAAAAAATGAAATAAGGATATTCGCAGCAAAATGGATGGAATTAGAGAAAATTATTTTTAGTGAACAAACACAAGCTCAGAAAGAGAAACACCACATGTTCTCACTCATATGTGAGAGCTGAATCAAAATTATAAGAAGGAAAAATTCTATACAAAGGTCGGATCAAAATAAAAGAAAAAAAAAGCTAAAAAAAAAACCTTTTGAGTTTTTTTGTTTTTGGTTTTTGGTTTATTTGTAGTGCCTGGGTGTTGAACCCGGGGCCTTGCATGTGCTTTGCCAATGTCCTCCCACTGGGCTACATCTCCAGCCCATTTATTTCTTATTTTTTATCTTGAGACAGGGTCTTACTAAGTTACGTAGATGGCCTCTGGCCTTGACCCTGCAATCCTCCTGCCTCTGCCTCTCAAGTTGCTGGGACGACAGGTATGTGCCACCATGCCTGGCACAATAAATCTTTTTATACCTGACACGTCACACACCGTCATCCTCGTGTGACAGATGAAGAACTCAGCAACCCCAGACACTGAAGAGGCTTGATGGAAATCACACAGCAAGTCAGGAAGGGAGTGGAGGCTGAACTGAAGTCTCGTCGCTGGCAGACCTTTGTCATCTGCACTTCCCAAACTAAGGACATCCTCGGAGTAAAGAAGGAGCATGGAGCGTGGTTACAGCCTTGGATCAGGAAAGAAGACCTTGGTCACCACTCAGCCCCTGTCCTACTTCTTCCCTGGGGGCTTGGCCAGAGACCCCAGAGAGGAAGCAGCTGGACACTCGGGTCTGCTTTTATAGCTAGGGTGTCGGCAACAGTGGGGGGACCCAGCCCCATGCTGCCGTCTGTGGCCTGAGCTCTCCACTCAGGAGCCTCTACTGAGGTGAGGCCGGGTCCTTGGTTACATTGCAGAAGAGAATTTCAGATTGAGTCAGAGCCAAACAAAGTTAGAGAGTTTATTAATGAGGGATAAGAGAAAGAGCAAGCTTTAGATCTAATCATGGACACTCAAAGAGAACAAAAGAGATGCTTAAGAAAAGAATTATTGCTGTTAGGAGTCAGGTCTGACTCATAGCGACCCTCATAACGTTTTCAATGGCCTATTGTTTCCGGAGTGGGCTGCCGTGTCCTTCTCCCACTTTTGTGGTGCTGGAGATCAAACTCAGGGCCTCAGAGAGCACAGAGCAGGGATCTACCATGTAAGTTAATCCCCTGCCATATTTTGACCCTTAGCATGGCTTATTGCTATTTCTGCTTGAATTATTGCTCAGAACAAGGTCTCTAGGCAGCCTTTAGAGAGGTTTTCTTGGTTGTTGTTATTGTTGTTGTTAGGTGTCATTCAGTCAGGTCCAACTCATAGCAACCCTCGTAGGGTTTTCAATGGTTGATTATTTCAGAATTGCTTTGGGAGTGGGTTGCCATGTCCTTCTGTTTTTGCAGTGCTGAGGATTGAACTCTGGTCCTCAGAGAGTGCAGAGCAGTGCTCTACCCACTGAGCTAAACCTCAGCCCATTTTCTTGGTAGTTGTACAAAATTCTTGACTCTGAGTAAGCAAAACTTAAACCAGATCCAGGGGTCGGGGGCTTTCTTCCCTGCTCATGTGCTCTTAATTTTCCTTTCTATCCTTCCTCGAGTGCAGCTGTAGCCCTGTGGCATCCGATCCCATCAGATCTCAGAAGCTAAGCAGGGTCAGGCCTGGTTAGTTCTTAATTGGGAAGCCGCTGGGGAACACCAGATGTTGTAGGCTTGGGAGAAGGACCTGGCAACCCACTCCCAAAAATCAATCTGCCATTGAAAACCCTATGAACAGCAGAGAAGCACTGAGAACAGTATTTCACCTGTTACACACAGGGTTGCTATGAGTCGGATAATGACTCGACAGCACCTAACAACAACAACAACAACAAATCCTTCAATTGAAGCTGGGCTCTCCCAAGGCAGATCCCATAGAATATGGAAAAGACATCTCTCCAGACCACTATCACAGCCCATTCTTCATCCCCTGCACTCCCTTATCCAGGGACAAATCTAGTGAATGTAAAATAATGATGCGATAAATAACTGCAAATCACTTTGCAAATATTAAACACTACAAAAGTAATCATTAATATCTCATCCTCTTGATTCTGAGCTTAGAGCCTCCATCCATCAAATGAGTCTTGGAAGCCGGGTGCAGTGATGCACGCCTGTAATTCCAGTGACTCAGGAGGTGGAGGCAGGAGGATCGCAAGTTCGAGACCAGAGGCAGTCTACGTAACTTAGTGAGACCCTGTCTCAAAAAAAAAAAAAAAAGGGATGGGGGTGCAGCTAAGTTGTCCAGCACTTGCAAAGCATGCCATCATGTAGCCCTCGGTTCAACCCCCAGTACCACACACAAAAAAAAAAAAGAAAGAAAAAGAAAAAGAAAAAGAAAAAAAAAGAGCCTTGGAAATAATTTACCTAGCACATATATATGCGTGTATATTGTATAATACATAACTGTCTTGCTTTTGGGAGGTGAGAATTTAAACAGCAGGTTCGGGGTAGAATCAATTCTGCCTGAGTTTTAGTTTCTTGAAGCCTCCTCAGCTGCCATCCTGATCAAAACATTCGCTAGCCTTTATCAGTGACGGTAACATGAGCTGCTGGCTCCGCTATTACTTTATCAATCAGATTGGAAAGAAATATTTTTCCTTTGTTCCAGAGTTTGGCTCTGTCTGTCCCCATCATTTAGATGGGGATAATAGTAATCAGGAAATCTGTAGTTGATTAGTGTGAAATTTTCCAAACTTGAGGCTGACCAGCTGCTGCTTGCTGAGAGCAGGGTGTGGGCGGGCTCCTTATCAGGACCCAACTCACCATCCCCCAGAGGGATGAGGCAAAGACATCCTGAGTAATTAGGCAAATTTATCATCATGTTTCCATTCATTGACTTTCCCAGCTAGTGGGTTGTAAAGGATTGGTCTCAAAAACTCAGGGAAGATAAAACACAGAATTTCTGGCTTTTTTCCCCCTATAGAAGGCAGGTGGGAAAAGGACCCAGCAATTCACTCCCAAAAAACAATCTGCCATTGAAAACCCTATGAATAGCAGAGAAGCACTGACAATAGTGTTTCACCTGTTGTATGTAGGGTTTTTGTGAGTCGGACAGTGACTCGATAACACCTAACAACAACAACAACAATAATAGAAGGTAGACATAGTACCCCAATATACATCATACTTGCTGTGGGGTGGGGATTTCTATAACAAGGAGGAATTTCCCACTGCCATCAATGACTTTCTCTGGACCTGAAGCTGTTGCGACGCAGAGGACTCGCAGAGGACCTGGGCGTCCATCTCTGATGGCCATCACAGTGCACCGGCCTCAGGGAGAACCCACTTTGTCTGTCATGCAGGGCCTGAACCAGTCCTGAAGCCATGGCCAGGTGGCAGGTGAGGTCGGTGGGACTAGCCGCAGGCTTGCAGTTTGCAGCATAAGGAACGCGGTCATTTTCTCTGACATCTCCCGTGCACCTGACAGTTCATGAAGCCCTTCTCTGTACTGTCTGCCAGTCATTTCCTTGTCATCTCTTCGAGGAAGTCAGCACAATCGTTTTTACATTATAGGTGAAGGAAACAGGGCCTAGTGAGTTTAAGAAGCAATAACACTCAAAGCTGTGGCAAAAGATCTCTTTAGCGTATTGAAAAGCAAAGATGTCACATTGAAGATGAAGGTGCGCCTGACTCATGCTATGGTGTTTTCAGTCACATGTGGTTGTGAAAGCTGGACATTGAACAAGAGAGACAGGAAGAGAATTGATGCTTTTGAATTATGGTGCTGGAGACGTCTATTGAATATACCATGGACTGCCAAAAAAAACCCAACAGATCTGTCCTAGAAGAAATGCAACCAGAGTGCTCCTTGGAAGCAAGAATGGCCAGACTGTGTCTTACGTATTTTGGACATGTAGTCAGGAAGGATCAATCCCTGGAGAAGGATATCATGTTTGGGACAGTGGCAGGTCAGGGAAAAAAAGGAAGACCCTCCACCAGATGAATTGACACAGTGACTGCAACAATGGGTTTAAACACAAATAAGATCTTGTGCCTGGCACAGAATTGGGAAGTGTTTCCATCTGCTGTACATAGGGTCGCTATGAGTCAGACTTGACTCAACAGCACCTAACAACAACAACAATCTAGACTTGGGCAGAACAAGCATTTGAATCCCAATATTTTCAGAGCACAGTGCTCTTCCAAAGTTCCAAATTCCGAAACCTTGTGCTCAGCAAAAGCCCGCCACCCCTGTCGCCAGAGATACAAACTCAAGAACAGTGAAGGGGGCTTTGGGTACAGCTGCATGAGCTTTATCCCACCTCTGACATTTCCTTTGTGGTCTTTAACGAAGCCTGTGTAAACAGAAGTTTTGCTCGGATTGAAGAGAGTGTTGGGGACTCCGGAGGTCCGCAGCAGCAGCAGCAAAATCTATAGAGAAGACAGAACTTAAACCCATCCAACAATCAAGGCGGGATAAAGGTGCTCTCTCTGCTTGCGTGGGGACTCTCCTTCCCTTTTAGGTCCTACTTTTTTACTCGGAAGCTTTTGTCTCTCCCTGGCCAAGACAAAGCCCCCACAGAGTTTTTTGTTTTTGTTTTTTGTTTTTTGTTTTTTTGTTTTGTTTTTGTTTGTTGCGGTACTGGGGGTTGAACCCAGGGCCTCGTGCCTGCATGCCCTGCAAGTGCTGGATCACTGAGCTGCACCCCCAGCCCATTTTTTTTTACTTTTTGAGACAGGGTCTTTCTAAGTTCCTTAGACTGCCTCTGGTCTCGAACTTGCGATCCTCCTGCCTCCACCTCCTGAGTTGCTGGGATGACAGGCATGTGCCACCTTGCCCAGCTACTGAGTGTTTTATTAATGTTTGTTTACATCTTTCTGAGGTGTAGGCACGGGGCTGGGATTTAGCTCAGTTGGTAGAGTACTGCTCTGCAGTCTCTGAGGTCCTGAGTTTGATTCCCAGCACCACAAAAATGGGAGAAGGACCTGGCAATCCATTCCCAAGGCAATCCCGAAACAGTCAGCCATTGAAAACCCTATGAGGGTGGCTATGAGTCGGATACCGACTCGATGGCACCTAACAGCAACAACAGAGGTGTAGGCACAACTTGTTGCGGGCCACAGACACACATCCCATACTTAATCAAATGAAAACCAAGTCGTGTGTGTGCATCATGCTGCCCCCGCCCATTGATAAATTCACCATCCTTTAAGGGCTTTTTAGGTCTCTCTCAGGGGAATCTTTTGGAAACTTCCCCCACACCTTGAAGTAAGATATGTGATGCTTTGAAGGCAGAAATTAATCCCTTCCTTTTAAATAGATAGTCACAATTTAAGGAAGCTCAGATTTAGCACAATTTAGGGTTTTTCCTCCCGATGCTAAAAGAAATGGCCTACTCAGTTAGTTTAAAGAAAAAATATTCAAATCAGCTGTTAGGGGCTTTCCACCCAGACTGCTGTGCATCAGAGGATTTCTCCAAGTTGGATGGTCTCAGGACTAACAACCTTCCATTCACAGCACCTAAAATTGCATGAAAGGTAGGGAACAGACCCTTGCTCGCAAGCCATGTTTGAAAAACTCCTGGTATTGGGCTGGAGTGGGCTGGCTGGCACTGAGCCCTCACCAGCTGCGTTTCCGGGTAGCAAAGCCATCAGCCAGAAAGTCAACACTCCAATTAACAGGCTCCGAGTTCTGCTCCCTGAATTCCCAAAGTATAGACAACAGCAAAACCCACATCGCTTAGCGGCTTGTTAGAAATGCAGGATCTCAGGCGGGGCTCCACACATGTTGAATCAGATTCTGCAGTTTAGCCAGACCTCTGCGTGATCCAACTGCCCAGGTGTGTGCAGCGGCACAGGGAAGGACTTAAAAGTTCACGCTGTGTTCCGTGGAACCCAGTGTGGGCACTTCTGCTTTCTTCATGACGGTTCACACCACCCTGGTGTCCAATCTCATGGGCTCTCAGAAGCTAAGCAGGGTCGGGCCTGGTTAGTCCTTGGATGGGAGACCACCTGGGAACACCAGGTGCTATAGGCTTGGGAGAAGGACCTGGCAACCCACTCCCAAAAATCAATCCGCCATTGAAACCCCTATGAATAGCAGAGAAGCACTGACATAGTGCCAGGCATGGCACAGCGTCGGGGAGTGTTTCATTCTGTTGTACATTACGTCTCTGTGAATCGGATCCGACTAGACGGCACCTAACAACAACAACAATTCAAAATGGAATGTAGTTCTAGTAAGGAATAAACCCCAGAATAGGCCAGCACAGGCCCATTGGGAAACAGAGGCCCAGGGAACCCTCTAACTCTTTGAAGAAGAAAGAGAAAACAACAGAGGAAGGGAGAAGGTGTGAAGAAGGAAAGGAGAGAGGATGAGAAGCCATGGCTCCTTCCTTCTTTAAGGAGGCGATGGGGCCCGCACACAGCTGCCCATGAGGTCCGTGGGGTCCTTTCAATATCCAGGTTGACTCCCCAAAACAGAAAAGAGGGCTGTGGTCCCAAAGCCACAGACTCGAGCTTCTAGAAGTGAGGAGGGGATGGGAAGAGGGGATCTGCCCGCTTCCTGGTGTGCAGGCTGCGGTTTTCCTGGTTACACTCAACCACACAATTCCGTGCCCTGCAGCTCTAAGGCGCTAAGGGCACCATGTGCGTTAGTGAAATAGATACCCGCTGGTGTTGCAGACGAAACACAGCAGAGCGTCCATGAAATTCTCAAGCTGGGGCCACCAAGAGGAAGCACAGAGGTTATATAAACGGATTATGAAGTCAGGCTGAAATCAGACACGCCAACCTTTCCATGTTGTCTTAAAAATTCACCCAGAGCACAGGACGCAGACCCCCAGACCACCCTCCGAAAAACGGTGGACCACCCTGAGGAGCTGGTACTCACGCAAACATGGCTCCTTCCTGCTGCCCAGGCACCACCACCCAGGCACCCACCCTTCTCCTGACCTGGACATCTGGAGCACATTGGCTGGACAAAATTCCCTTTCTAGAACATTCGATTGCTACATTTATGGAAAGGGCAAACTCCTGTATGAAGATGTCGGCTACCTTCCCTACAATCCTACCACCGTGAGGAGGAAATGAGCTGAGGGGCCCACAACTATTTGTGTTCAAACCCTAGTTAGGGGCTGAGGGCTTAGCTCTGTTGGCAGGGTGCTTGCTTAGCATGCTCCAAGGCCCTGGGTTCGATCCCCGGCACCACCAAAAAAAAAAAAGAAAAAAGAAAGAAAGAAAGAAAACAAACAAACAAACAAAAAACACCAATTCCAGCATCGGGGAGCAGGGCCTGGGCAGACGATGCCTCTGGAGCTTTCCTCGGCTGCCCCTCAGGGAGGAGAGTCCACCACGCAGACCACCTGCTTTTATGCCTGCCCCCTAGTGGGCTGCCACGGTTTCAATCTCCAAAGTCCCCCAAAGGCCATATGTTTGAACCACTGGGCTCCAGCAGGTGGCGCTGTCCTGAGAGATGGAGGAACTTTCCGAAGCGGGATCCTCGCTTTGCACAGCGGGACCCTGGGGGCGGGGCTTTGAGGGTTTTTACCCCGGACCCACCGTTCTCTTCGTTCTCTCCTCTCTGCTGCTTCCTGATCGCGAAGGTGTGGGGTTTTGTGCCACACGCCCTGTCGTGCCTGGCCTGCCACCACACCTTCTAACCAGGATGACAATCCTCTAACTGTGAGCCCCCAGGAAAAATTTCCTCCCATGAGTTTGCTTCAGCGGGTTTCCTTGTCATGGCGATGAGCCACCTGACCGGTTGGCACTCTAAGAAGGCTGGCTCTTCTCCAGCCCCAAGAGGTGGGTTTCCCTGGCCGCTGAGCCAGAAGGCAGCTATGAAGCCCAAGAGCTCTGCATGGACTGGCGGCATCAGAACCTTCTTCCTCTCCAGGCCTTTCCATAGGGGAGGAGCCAGTCTCAGCTGACCTCGCTCCCCTGCCCTGTCCACTCCCAAGCCTCAGGTCCCAAGAAGAAGGCAGGGGCCGCTTAGCAGCAGTCCTCCAGCCAAATACATTGACCCCTGGCAAGGACCTGGGCTAATAAGACACCTGGGGTCCTATGGCTCTCCTGCCCTGCATTTGCAGCTGTGGGGGAAGTCAAGTGCAGATGGTAGGCAATCCATGGGAAGTAAGAATGGCCTTCATAGGAGACCTGCCTGCAGCTGTAGCCCTGTGGCGTTGATCCCATAAGATCTCGGAAGCTAAGCAGGGTCAGGCCTGGTTAGTACTTGGATAGGAGACCGCCTGGGAACACCAGGTGCTGTAGGCTTGGGAGAAGGACCTGGCAACCCACTCGCAAAAATCAACCCGCCATTGAAAATCCTATGAACAGCAGAGAAGCACTGACAGTAGTGTTTTGCCTGTTGTATGCAGGGTCGCTATGAGTCGGATACTGACTCAACGGCACCTAACAACCACAACATGCAGGAGACCAGAAAGAAAGAGGCACTGCACACTCAGTGTGAGGCCCGGGCTGAGGCTGTATATAAAGTGTGCCAAGGACAGTACGGAGTGGTGAAATGCATTTTTAAAAATCACTACAATGCGCAGGTGTAGAGCTAGAAGTCTGACTGCCTGCAGAGCGGAAATCTTCCCCTCTTACGCAGATTGCAATCCGTCCTTCTTCCCACGGGCCCGGGACTCACAGCATTACTGCGGGCCTACTTTGCAGCCTTCAAGGTCCAGGATGTGTGGCCCCCGGCAGAGTGCTGGACGCAGCCGGATGATTCTGGGCAGGGCTTCCTGCCTCGGTTTCCTCACCTGTCCAGTGATGTTAATTGTATCAGCTTGCACCTCACCTTAGATTCTGGGCAGAGGATCAAAGGAGACAAGGTTGTTGAAAGGGTTTTGGAAAGATTTGATTTTGGTGGAATCAAAGGGAGCGATCTCTGAGGTAGCTGAGGGGAGGCACGTCACGAGGTCCCTGGCCTGCGCGTTCTGAGCTGACTGGCACACCCTTGAAGTTGTCCCTGGTGTGGCATCTGTCCACACGGCTGAAGACAAAGCCAGCCCCAAGGGGCCCCAGGCCTTCTGAGGACACGGGGCAGAATCCACCACCCAGCCGGAGAACAGACCAGCTGGAGGCTGGGCTCGCGCTGGTCCTCTTCCTGCCGAGATGGCTGTTCCACTTCCAGATCAAGCCCAGGTGGAGAGAGGAAACTCCCAAGCAGCTCAGCGCTGCCCAGGGGTCTTCACTTCAAGCCACAGTCCCTGAAGGCTGCCCCGAGAAGCCAGGCCCAGAGATCAATCATGAAAACACATGAACCATCCTGCTTCCCAGCCCCATGATGGGTTGTTGTTAGATGCCTTCGAGTTAGTATCCGACTCATAGCAACCCTATGTACAACAGGTAAACACTACTGTCAGTGCTTCTCTGCTGTTCATAGGGTTTTCAATGGCAGATTGATTTTTGGGAGTGGGTTGCCAGGTGCATCTCCCACCATGATGGGTTAGTGACCCCAAACCATAAGACACTAATGTGAAAATCCAAATGGAACTCAAAGGTAGCCTGGTAAGGAGCTCAGGAAACCAACCGATGGCCCAGGGTCGCCCAGTACTACCACTTGGCAGCTGCATCATAGGAATGTTCCTGGGCTTAGATGCTTCATCTGTAAGGCGGGGCTTTTTAAAAGCCTGTCTGGAAAGGTGGGTGTTTGTCAGCTTGTCCTGCTGTGCGGCTTGCCTGTTGCTGTGATGCTGAAAGCTATGCCACTAGTATGACCCATACCAGCAGGACCACCCATGGTGGACAGGTTCCAGCTGAGCTTCCAGACTAAGACAGACTAGGGAGAAGGACCCGGCAGCCCACTCCTGAAACAATCAGCCATTGAAAGCCCTATGAATAGCAGAGAAGCACTGCCAACACTCACCGACACCGGGCCATGTACATGATCTTTTTGTTTGAGCCCATTGTTGCAGCCACTGTGGTTCTTCTCATTCTGAGTTGTGCCACATCAGCAAAAGGAGATCCCAGGGACTTTAATCCATTCCCATCATTAAGGTTGGCTCTACTTTGAGGGTCTTCAGCCATAGCACCGTAGTATCCCATCCTACCTGATCTCAGAGGCTAAGCAGGGTCAGTCTGGTTAGTCCTTGGATGGGAGACTGCCTGGGAACACCAGGTGCTGCAGGCTAGGGAGAAGTACCTGGCAATCTACTCTTTCTGAGAGTTCTCAACCAGCCTGGGGACTGCCTCGAGGCTCATGCCCAGAAGTTTGTCGTCTCAGAGGAAATTCAGGCAGAGAAACCCAGCCTGTCCTGACTTCTGGGTTCCAGCCTGGGCAGGCTTTGAGCACAGACAGAACAACCTGACTCTCCTCCCAGCTTCACCTCCATAGGGTGACCTCTCCTCAGGAGCTCACTAATAAAACCCCACGTGTCATCTAGATTCAAAAGGGAAACCTATTTAAATGCAAATACACGTGGAAATCATTGTATCGCACAGATTAATGAATACTTCAGGAAGAAAACGAGCAGAAACAGTTCTGGAGAGAGAAAAAAAATATTGGAGGAAGTCATAAAGTACTTGTCCCCTGAACTTCTGCAGGCCCTCAACCAAGACAACTTAGCAGCTATTACCTAATTTATTCTCAAAGCTCTGCTAAATAGGTCAAATAGCTCCTGGTCATCTGTCCCAAAGTTTAACAGCTGGAGCATTCTTGCTAAAAAATCTCTGTTTCAACAATTTGGGTAGATTTTTCTTGCTCCATATTCAGGGTCTGTGAGCGTAGCAGATCAGGGCAATTCTTGATTTCTAAATGCTAAGTCATGCCTCTGACTTTTTGTGCTGTTGTTAGGTGCCATTGAGTCAGGTCTGACTCATAGCGACCCTCATCCAGCTTTCTATGCCTGATTACCCTGAGATTGCTTCAGGAGTAGATTGCCACCTCCTTCCCCCATTTTTGTGGTGCTGGGGATCGAACCCTGGTCCTCAGAGAGTGCAGAGCAGTGCTCTACCAGCTGAGCTAAACCCCAGCTAGTCAATTGTTAATTATCTGATTTGCAAAAGGAATGTGGATATTGGTGATAGTGGTGGTGATAGTGGTGACATTAGATTGTATTCTTTTATTCAAACGTCACTTTTATATCCTCAGTGATCTGCCAATAATGGAATAGAACTTGAGCTAGTGAGGTTCTTCTTGAGGAGGGAAACCTGTTCTCAACAGCTTTAACCAGGATTAATTTTTGATGTGCCCTGAAGCTCTAGGATAATGCTGAAAAGCTTTGTAGGTCTGTCGACAAGAACGAGAAATGAACCAGAAGATGGGACTTCCTACACTGCAAACATCTGCAGAGTAATGGAGGAATTTGGTCAAACAGTGACGTTCCAAAGCATTGTGAGGTTGGGCACCAAGCTTTGTTGCTGAAAGCTTTGGATATATGATACTATGAACTTAGGCCTCCTATCAGAGAGCTTCCTTTTCATTATTTAAGACGTGAAATTAGAGGCTGGGCATGGTAGTGCATGCCTGTAATCCCAGTGACTCAGAAGACAGAGGCAGGAGGATCATGAGTTCAAGGCAAGAGGCAGCCTGGATAACTTAGACACTGACTCAAAAGAAAAAAGAAGAACTAAGAAAAAAGTGGGTTGAGGGTGCAACCCAGTGGTAGAGCATTTGCAAACTATGTGCAAGGCCCTGTGTTCAATCCCCAAGTACTGCAAGAAGAAGGAGGAGGAGGAGGAAAGGAAAATGAAAAGGAAAGAAAAAAGAAAAAATTTAAAAATTTAAAAAATACAAAATGTGAAACTAGAGCAACATCAATCTCATTCAGAGATACCTACAAGTCAGAACTCTCATAAAAGATCAGCATGGTGAGTTTGACCTCCGGAGTCTTTTCTCTAGAGTGGTACCAAGTTGGAGCTATAGGTAGTTGTGACCAGTTCTGCTGAGGTAGTCCCTGGATCAAACATCCAGCGATAGTTACTGTGGTGGAGTCTTTAAAGATGCGTATCTGTATCTCAGCCTGCAGCTGTAGCCCTGTGGCATCTGATCCCGTCAGATCTGGGAAGCTAAGCAGGGTCAGGCCTGGTTAGTTCCTGGATGGGAGACCGCCTGGGAACACCAGAAGCTGTAGGCTTGGGAGAAGGACCTGGCAACACTCTCCCAAAAATCAACCTGCCATTGAAAACCCTATGAGCAGCAGAGAAGCACTGACAATAGTGTTTCCCCTGTTGTACAGAGGGTCGCTATGAGTCAGATACCGACTCGATGGCACCTAACAACAACAATCTGTATCTCATCTTTGGCCATGTTCTCCTCAAGGGGTGGAAAGTGTCTCCACTACATTCGACTCTGGGCTGGCCTTGCACACTAGTCAGCATGTGCGTCCCTGTGGCAAAACCCACAGAAGCAAACTTATGGGAAGAATGATGTTCAGGGGCTCATAGTGTGAGGATTTTAGTTCACAGATTCAGGGCGGACATGGCAGTGGGCCAGCTGTGGCTGCAGAGCAGGGGGCTTGGCCTATGGCACGAAGCCTCCCATCTTGGTGTTTAGGAGCAGAGAGAGTTACTGGGCTGTGGGGATCTGGGTAAAACCCCCAAACGCCCACCCCCACTGACCTGCTTTCCATGAACCTGGGCCACGTTTCCCACAGTTCCATAGCCTTGAAGAGCAGCGCCACCTGCTGGGCACCAAGCATTCAAACACATGTCCTTTGGGGGACATTTCAGATCTAAACCAAAACACCTTGTAACCTCTCTGACCAACGGAATATGGCAGAGGCCATTCAGTTTTTGCTTTTTTGGACTCCATCCTTCAAGCCTTTTGGCAGTTAGTCTGGACAGCCGGAGGAAGAGAGGCCACATGCGGGGAACTTGAGGTATCTCAGTGAGTGGGCTACATCATCTGTGGAGGCCATCTTGGAAGTTACAGCCCCAGCTCATTGGCCAGCCAAGTAGGTACATGAGTGCCCTAAACAGCCCCATGCAGGCCAGAACTGCCCAACTGAGCCCATTGAAACTGTGAGAAATAATAAGTT
Organism: Pedetes capensis; assembly: GCA_007922755.1. Lineage (NCBI taxonomy): Eukaryota > Metazoa > Chordata > Mammalia > Rodentia > Pedetidae > Pedetes > Pedetes capensis. The sequence goes on along the minus strand of VMDO01006013.1, from coordinate 31,942 downwards.
AATAATAAGTTAACTTATTATAACTTGGGGCTAGGATTTAGCTCAGTTGGTAGAGTGCTGCGCTGCAGTCTCTGAGGTCCTGAGTTCAATTTCCAGCACCTCAAAAATGGGAGAAGGGCCTGGCAATCCACTCCCAAGGCAATCCCGAAACAATCTGCCATTGAAAACCCTATGAGGATCTCTATGAGTCGGATATCGACTCGACAGCACCTAACAACCTAAATGATAACTTAATAACTTAATAATAAGTTATTGGAGGTCACTAAGGTTTGGGGTGGTTTGCATGCAGCCATAGGTAGTTGAGTAGGCCAGACAGGTAGGGACATTGACCATGCACAGTAGCCTTACACACAGGTGAAGAAGGAAGAGCCGAGGCGACCTGAACAAGCAGTGCTCAGAAGCCAGGCTGTCCCCAAGGACTTCCAGTCAAGATGTTCTTGTGCATAGCATGGCATCACTAGAAACTCATTCCATGAGGCAAACCATTACCTTTTCCCTTTTGTCTTCTTTAAAATGCAACCCATAGGGAGTCTTAAGCCCAGGAGATTTCCTAAAGGGAGCTTTCCTATTAGAGTTGCAGTGGTAGAGTGCTTGCCTAGCACACCCAAGGCCCTGGGTTCAACCTCCTAGCACTGAAAGAAAAGAACAGAAAAGAGAAGAGAAAAAAAGAGAAGAGAAATAAAAGAAAGAAAAGAAGGAACGAGAAAGAAAGAAAGAAAGGAGAAAGGAGAAAGAAAAAGAAAGAAGGAAGGAAAGAAAGAAAAGAAAGAAAGAAAAAGAAAAAGAAACAGACAGAAGAAAGAAAGAATGAAAAAGAAAAAGAAAGTAGGAAGGAAGGAAAGAAAAAACAACGAAAGAAAGAGAAAGGAAGGAAGGAAAGAGAGACAAAAGGAAAGGAAGGAAGGAAGGAAGAAAGGAAGGAAGGAAGAAAAGCCCATCTCAGCATTATAAGAGTGGTGAAGACAGAAATCTAGGAGACCCCAGCGCCTAGGCATGATGGTGGGCACTGGGAGGAGCTGCGCTTGCCACCCCTGAGTGGATGCCAAGATCCAGTCATTGATTGTCAGCAAACCAGAGAGTGAGCTATCGAAGATCAGAGGATGTAACTAATCCAGCCACGTCCAAACAGTTCTAGAATGCACTTTTTAAAATATATCTTATGTATACTTAGGGTAGATGACATGGTATGAGATATTTACATAATAAACTGGTCATTAGGGAGGAGCAAATTACCATACCTATTATTTCAATGCCTGCAGCTGTAGCCCTGTGGCATCTGATCCCATCAGATCTCAGAAGCTAAGCAGGGTTGGGCCTGGTTAGTACCTAGATGGGAGACCGCCTGGGAACACCAGAAGCTGCAGGCTTGGGAGAAGGACCTGGCAACCCACTCCCAAAAATCAATCTGCCATTGAAAACCCTATGAACAGCAGAGAAGCACTGACAATAGTGTTTCCCCTGTTGTACAGAGGGTTGCTATGAGTCGGATACCGACTTGATGGCGCCTAACAACAACAACATTATTTCAATAGTTATCAACTTCCCCTCCAGAGCAGCTAGAATGTACTCATTTAGCAGAAATCTTAAGTACAATGCACTGTAATTAACTATGGCTTCTCACACTGCACACAGGATCTTTTGACTTGTTCATTCTATATATTTGGTACTGTGTGTGTGTGTGTGTGTGTGTGTGTGTGTGTTTCTGTAGTGTTGAGGATCTGATGAAGGACCTTTTACATGCTAGGCAAGTGCTCTACCACTGAGCTACACTTCCAGCATGCCATTTTGTATTTTTGAAGAAAAGTGGTCAATGTAAAAATATGTAAAAATGCATGAAAAAAAAAAAAAAAAACCTATGTTGCTATGAAAACATTTTTCTGCCTTGTGGAACAAGTCTACCTTGTGGAACACTAATGAATTCCTCCAAACAGCTCCGTTGTAAAAAGCCCAGTGGCAGGTAAGCTTGGGAGAGGCTCTGTAAGGCAGCACTCGAAAGGCTCTGAGCTGGCCTAGAGTTAGGGACATTTCTTGGTTTTCTCCCACCCAGGATTTCCCAGGCTCCCTTTGATGAGGGACGTAGCTCTCCCATTACCTGTGATTGCATCTCAAGTGCAAAGGAAGGAACCCGTTTGATCTGGAGGGAAAAGTTACTTTAAAAGTCCCAGCCTTGAAAAGGATTAGTCTCTGCTGATTGTTCTCAGACCTCCCTCTCTAGAAGACCCGAAAGACCATGGCCAGCTTCCTCTCTCTACCTCAGAGGCTGCTCAGGCCAGACCAGAAGACTGATAAAGAAAATGTGTGTATAGTCTAGAGGACTCCGCCATGGTCTCTATTAGGGACCTTATTGTTGTTATTAGGTGCTATCAAGTTGGTATCCGACTCATAGCGACCCTACGTACAACAGGAAACACTATTGTCAGTGCTTCTCTGCTATTCATAGGGTTTTCAATGGCTGATTTTTAGGAGTGAGTTGCCAGGTCCTTCTCCCAAGCCTACAGCATCTGGTGTTCCCAGGTGGTCTCCCATCCAAGGACTAACCAGGCCCGACCCTGCTTAACTTCGGAAATCTGATGGGATTGGATGCCACAGGGCTACAGCTGCAGGCTTATTAGGGACCTACGTCTAGGTAAATAAATGTCATACTGCGATTATTTCCTCCATCTGCTGAATACTCCTAATAATAAGGAAACATTCTTCCTGACATAATAAGCCATCAAATTACACTCACAGCCAACCCCAGGGGCACCCATGTTATCGATGTTGCTGACAGAGGCCTTTCTTCCCACCTGTCTCTTTCATTCTGTTCCCAACAAAGGAGCTCCGCTATTATTCTTGGCCTGGCAAAACACAGTGCTTAGGCCCATGGACCTCTAACAATCGCCCCAGCCAGTTTAATTACTTCCAGCACAGGCGGGGGCTTTATTGACAGAGCTGGCTCAGCACTGAGGACTTCCTTGAGGTCACAGGAACTATGGTTAATTGGGGCTTATTTACCAGACATTACACACTCTAGCCCTGTGGCATCTGTTCCCATCAGATCTCAGAAGCTGAGCACGGTCAGGCCTGGTTAGTTCTTGGATGGGAGACCGCCTGGGAACACCAGGTGCTGTAGACGTGGGAGATGGACCCGGCAACCCACTCCCGAAAATGAACCCAGCAACCCACTCCCAAAAATCAACCTGCCATTGAAAACCCTATAAGCAGCAGGGAAGCACTGACAATAGTGTTTCACCTGTTGTACACAGGGTTGCTGAGTCCAATACCGACTCAACAGCACCTAAAAACAACAACAACAACAACAACACACTTCAAGGGGCAGGAGCTGTGGTCTTTTTTTTTTTTTTTTTTCTTTTTTTTATGAACAAGATCTTGAAAACAGAATCTATCTACAGGAAAACATCTAGAGAGTTGACAAGTTAAAAAAAAAATAAAGGCAGCTGTTTAAAAATAGAAAGAAAGATTGCAGGTTACAGTCAACCTGCATAACTTAGGGAGACCCTGTCTCAAGCTAAAAAGTAAAATATAGGCTAGGGGGGCAGTTCGGTGGTACACTGTTTACAAAGCATGTGTGAGGCCCCGAGTTCAAACTCCCCCCTAACCCAGTACTGCCTAAATAAATTAAAAATAAACATAGAAGAGCTCAGGAAATCCAGGCCACTTCATTCAAATTATTATTATTATTTTTTTTTTGCGGTACTGGGGGTTGAACCCAGAGCCTCGCGCTTGCATGCTCTGCAAGTGCTGGACCACTGAGCTGCGCCCCCCCAGCCCATTTTTTTACTTTTTGAGACAGGGTCTCGCCAAGTTTCACAGACTGCCTCTGGTCTCAAACTTGTGATCCTCCTGCCTCCGCCTCCCGAGCCTCTGGGATGACAGGTGTGCTCCACCGGGCCTGGCTCAAATTAATTTTTTGAGTCCGCATGCCTTCCTTACACAGTCACACATTTCTTTTCTCACAGTAAATTGCCACAAGGGGCGATCTAATGGCTCAGCGATCTGGATAAACATGCAAAACAAGCTCTGGGCTCATCCAGATTTTATCTGCTGGCCTGACCCACTCACTCACCTGGGAAGAGGGCAGGGTCCCGTGAGAACTGAGCGCCAGGCCCTCGTTGCTGCCACTACGATTCGTCCACTGCGATCCCCATTCACCCACTGCACGCCAGGCCAAGGAACTTCAGCAGAAGGAATGTGGCACCTCCAGAAAGCCCTTCTGCCACGGAGCAGAGCAACAGGACAGCAAACTGCAGGTGACTGGACAGTGATCCCCCAGCCTGGGGAAACAGAGGCTTGAGCGAGACCCAAATTGTAGTCCTTCCTTCCTGGTGCCCCCCTCCATGCAGAGCCCCCCCCCTGATCCCACCTTTATGGGACGGCAAGGCTAGGGCTGCCTGAGGGGACCAAAGGCCCCCTAGGCATCCCCCAGCCAGGGGAGGAGATCACACGGGGAAGGAGGAGGGATCCGACTCAGCGTCTCTCCACCTCAACCCTGGTTGGCTCCTCCACGGGTCAAGAGGTATTTTCTGCCATTTATGGCCTTTGCTGGCTCCTCTCTTCTTTTTCTCTCCCTTTCCTCCCTCCTCTCTCTGTCTCTGCTTCTCTCTCTCTCTCTCTCTCCCTCTCTCTTGTACTGGGGGATTTGAACCCAGAGCTTCGCACATACCTTGCAAGTGCTCTACCCCTGAGCCACACACCAGCCGATTTTTCACTTTTGATCTTGAGACAAGGTCTCCCTAAGTTACACAGGCTGCCTCTGGCCTCAAACCTGCAATCCTCCTGCCTCTGCCTCCTGAGTTGCTGGGATGACAGGTGTGCCCTGCCAGCGCCCAGCCCCTTCTCTCTTTCTCCATCCCTCCTCTTGGCCCCTCTTGGTCTCTATTCTGTTCCTCCTCTCCTCCCTCACTGCTTTTATTGCCTCATTCCAATCCTACCCTCCCAGTGTTAACCCATCAAGGATCTTGGGTCCTGGGAGGGCGCTCAGAAGCAAACTCGTTTCCACTGGGGGTCATCCTGGAACCACTGCCTGAAGGCACCAGGCTGTCACACACACCCTTCAGCCCTGGGAAAAGTGGCCTGGCTTTCTTTGGATGAGACCATTTCCACAGCTGGGTGCAGTGGCACACGCCTGTCATCCCAGTGACTCAGGAGGCAGAGGCAGGAGGATCGCAGGTTCGAGGCTGGAGGCAGCCTGGGCAACTTAACGAGACCCTGTTGTGGCTTAAAAAATAAAAAGGGGCTGGGAGTGCAGCTCAGGGGCAGAATGCTTGTAAAGTATGTGCAAGGCCCTGGGGTCAGCCCCCAAATACTCCAAAAAAGAAAAGAGAAGAGAAGAGAAAAGAAAAGAAAAATTTACTGCAACCTCCCCACCCTACCCCCCACACAGGCAGCTGCAGAAAGCCCATCACACAGCAAGCCCACCAAACCCTTGGACGGTATGTCCCGGGCTCTAGGCTCCCGGCTCAAGAGCACAATGTCAGGGTTCAGGGCGTTTAACGCAACCTCTTCTGTGGGGAGTTCCAACGTGTCATAACAATTCAGAGAAGTCTGACGTCATGCTGGCAGCAGGGGGTAACCCATACGCTGGGGGCTCACCCTGTTCCGTCAAGTTTCTATTGCATGAAATTATATGGAGATGGGGGGTGGGGGCGGCTGGACTCGAGGCCCCATCAGGGACAACAGCCCAGGCTAGAGGGACTTTTGCTGGAGCAGCGACGTGGGTGCATTTGCGCCGGTGATGCAGCCTCACACTCTATAAAAGGAATCGGCTGCCGAGTTCGCAGCGAGGTGGGAAATCATCCACCCCTCTGTCTCTTTTCCACCCCACGCCTAGTGCCTCAGGTCCTCCCCCGAGACCTCAGTCCTGGACTGTGACCACAGGCTTCCAAACTCTTCCTGCCCCTCCTGGAGCTTCTCTTTCCAACCCAAACTGCTGCTAAGGGCAGCCTGACTGTTCCCAGGAAAGAATGATCGTCCCTCCCCTCCTCGCACCTCCACAGAGCAGCGCGTTCTCCTGGTGCTCTGCCCTGCTTCTCTCAGCCCCTCTTCCCGCCCGACCTCCCACTATCTCACAGGTGCTTGCTGTGATCAGTGCCATTGGTCTGGATCCAACCCGAAGTGACCCTATGTACAGCAGAAGGAAACACTCCCCAACACTGTGCTGTACACACGAGCTTTTTATATTTGAGCCCATTGTTGCAACCGCTGTGTTTCTTCCCATTTTGAGTCATGCCACATCCCCAAAAGGAGGTCCCACGGGCTTTACTGCATTCCTATCATTAAGGTCGACTCTACTTTGAGGAAGCAACTCTTCCCTGGTTGTTTCTTGAATGCCTTCTAGCCTGGAGGGCTCATTTTCCTGCACTATATCTGACAGTGCTTCTCTGCTATTCCCCAGAGTTTTCAATGGCTAATTGTATCAGGAATGGGCTACCGGGTCCTTCTCCCTAGTCTGTCTTAGTATGGAAGCTCAGCTGAAACCTGTCCACCATGGGTGGCCCTGCTGGTATCTGAGATACCAGTGGCATAGCTTTCAGCATCATAGTGACACACAAGCCCCACAGCATGACAAGGGGACAGACATAAGGGGAATTCTCTCATAGGCAGATCTTATATTCTGGCCATGTCCAACCATAGCTATTCACTGTACATGACCATGCTTGGTGGTCGCTCTGCCTTTTCAAAAATTCATCTGCTGTGTCTGATGCCCTCGCCCACCTAATCTTCCAGAGCTGCTCACCTATGCCCTTGCCTCTGAGCATCTTTGGGATTAACACTTCAGAGGTGAAATCCGCTCCCCTAAATCACTAGCACAATCAAGGCGACCTCTCCCTCGGGCAGCATCCTGAGCCCTGCTGGTCTGTCATCTTCAGCCAGCAGCTCGCAGAAGTCAGAGTGCAGGTCCAGTTCATTCATCTCTCATGTCCCTCGTATCTTAGGCAGAGCTAGCCCTGAATGCATAAATAATTTCAGGGATCCAACAAGGCAACAACAGCCTCCGGAGCTCCTAAGTGAAATGGGATGACCAGGAAATGGGACACAGTGACAAACTGTATATGCAAATAAGTCTAACCATCCACAGGAGGGAGACCTGCAGTAGGAAGTTGGCAGAAGCTGACAGGTGACAGCAAGGGGGTCATGAGACAGGAGGGAAGCAGTGACAGGAAGGGAGCATCTGGCTCTGGGAACACAAAGGCCCTCGGCGGCCCCTGGGGGTCCCCGGCCCCTTCTGTGCTGAGCGAGGTGCTGCCGGCCTGGCCACATAGCGGCTCACTCAGCCCTCGTGGCCTTGCTGGGCGATGCAGAGTCTTGTCTGGGGTCAGGCAGCCTGAAAGAGGCAGAGCAAGGTCTCCCACGCAGGCCCCTGGGCTCCTACGACCACGGGCTGCATACAGCACTGTACTCCGGCTGACAGACAGGTCTTCTATGCAAGATGCCTGTCGTGTTAACACTGCTCTCCTGGCTGTCAGGAAACAGGAAGCAAGGCACCTTTTAGAACCAAGAAGTGCAAACTGTATCTTAAAAGAAAATACATGCTCCCTCAAGTCATCTCTTGCCTTGTCAGAATTTTATTAGGGCGCCCCAGACTCCTGGACAGTGAATAAGGGGGGAAGGAGAAGGATAGATGCTTTTCAATTATGGAGCTGGAGACAAATATTGAATATACCATGGGCTGCCAAAAGAACCAATAAATCCATCTTAAAAGTGCAACCAGAGTGCTCCTTGGAAGCAAGGATGGCTAGACTGTGGCTGATGTAGTGTGGACATGTAATCAGGAGAAATCAATCCCTGGAGAAGGACGTCATGTTTGGAAGAGTGGCAGGTCAATGAAAAAAAGGAAGACCCTCCACTAGACGGATTGACACAGTGGCTGCAACAATGGGCTTAAACATAAATAAGATGGTGTGCCTGGCACAGAATCAGGGAGTGTTTCGATCTGCTGTACATAGGGTTGCTATGAGTCGGACCCGACTTGAAAGCACCTAACAACAACAAGACTCTGTCACTTCCTATTGTTCTCCTCTCTGCCACTGACTCCATGAACTCACCCACTGTTCACCAGCCCGGCCAGCTACACACTCAGTTTTCGTGATGGTTGACATATTTGTGTGGCATTAGTGCTGGGGTTTTCATAGAATGTGATCAGACAAGTCTATGTTTCTATATAATCCATTAAGAGGACATTTAGATCGTGACTTCTTTCAACCATTGGTTGGACCAAATGTCATTTCATAAGTCATCGGCTTGAATGTGCTTCTCCAAACCCAAGCCAGTTTCCAAAGCTAAAGTCTGTCTGTCTATTATCTGCTGTGGTTCAGATCTTAAATATCTCCTAGAGCCCCCTTTGCTATCCAAAAGACCTCTTTAGAGTATTGAAAAGCAAAGATGTCACACTGAAGACGAAGGTGCGTCTGACTCATGCCATGGTATTTTCAGTGGCATCATATGGTTGTGAAAGCTGGACATTGAACAAGAGAGACAGAAAAAGAATCGATGCTTTTGAATTGTGGTGCTGGAGACATCTATTGAATATACCATGGACTGCCAAAAGAACCAACAGATCTGTCCTAGAAGAAGTACAACCAGAGTGCTC
>VMDO01006013.1:0-23252 GCA_007922755.1 Pedetes capensis | reverse complement strand
CAAGTGTTTTGATCTGCTGTACATAGGGTCGCTATGAGTCGGACTCGACTCGACGGCACCTAACAACAACAACAGGGCCCCCTTTTGTGGTGTCATAGCTGCTGTTCTTAGGTTCCATCAAGTCACATCTGCCTCATAGCAACCCTCATAGGGTTTTCAATGGCTGATTGATTTTTGGGGATTGCTTAGGGGGTGGATGGCCATGTCCTTCTGCTGTTTTTTGCAGTGCTGGGGATCGAACCCGGGTCCTCAGAGGGTGCAGAGCAGCCTTCTACCAACTGAGCTAAATCCCAGCCCTCATGGTGCCATTAGGAGGCTCCAAACGTTAGGAGGCAGGGCCTGGTGGGAGAAAACTAGGTCACTGGGGCACGTGCTTGAGAGATGTACTGAGATCCCGACCGTGCCTGGCTTTCTCTCTCCTTTTGCTTCCTGGCCACTGTGAAGTGTACAGATCCCTCAACCACGTGGTCCCGCCACGCTGGATCGCACCACCACAGGTCCGAAGCAATATAGCCACGAGACCATGGACGGAAGCCTCTGAAAGCATGAACTAAAACAGGCCTTCTTCTTTAGAAGACATTTTGTCCCGGTGACAGAAAGGTGACCACCACATTCTCCACCACGATGATGTCACACAGCAAACACCTAAGCAGAAGCTGCCGCCTAAGCTCCGTTATTTAAAGAAGAAAGCAAACCGAAATGAAAACTTATTTGACTGAATTTGCTTTTGGAAAGAAGCACAGGATGTGTGGAGAAATTCGTTGACAGCGTTTGCTGAGCACCTGGTTTGCAGTGGTGGTTTGAAGATGTTTCCCAAAAAGAAGAGACGCTACTGCAATGGCGTTGGGTCGGATGATCAGACGGCAAAAGGACTTCTCTTAGATGATGTTCTTCACTTTCCCTGTATCATGTTTTAGGCAAGGCCAGAAAGGAAAGGGATTTAGGTCAGTTGGTAGAGTACTGCTCTGAGGTCCCGAGTTCAATTTCCAGCACCGCAAAAATGGGAGAAGGACCTGGCAATCCATTCCCAAGGTAATCCCAAAACAGTCAGCCATTGAAAACCCAATGAGGGTCACTATGAGTCGGATACCTACTCGACGGCACCTAACAACAACAACAAGAAAGGAAAGGGTTAAAAGAGCTGGGGCAAGACTGGAAGGAGTCAGAGTTATATAATCCAGGGTCTCAGACCTTTCAATTATATCTAGGTCACGTCAGCAGTGTTCAGGCACGTTGTAAGAGTAGAGAGGACATGACACTGGTCCCCAAGCTATGAAGAAGTTGACATTCAAGCTATGTCTCAGCCTCTTAATCCCTTCGTGACTGTAGACCAGCTAGCCAACCCTCCAATACTCCATTGCCCCATCTGTAAGGTATTGCCTTAGGGCTGTCAATCATGTTTCCTTCCTATTGTTATAAAAAAAAAATCTGTTATTCAAAGTAGAGTTCTGTCATAAAGAAGTCAGGACAGGCTCTGCTGCCTTCTTTTAAAAGCTTTATACTTATCCTTCCACTTTAAACATATGTACTGGTATTAGTTTGGTAAAAATTAAAGCTAGTTTAAAAGCAATCATAGTTGCAAAGTTTGCATGTAATATTATTCCACCTTTAAAAATCACATATCTAAATAATTTTAATGGCAGCAAAAGTTCTCTGAAAATAATGATAATGTTTCTTATAAATCAAGATACAAATCGTATTTGGAATATGATCTCATACTAAGAAAAAGGCTGGAAAGAAGATACTGAAGAAGAGATCTGATATTCTCAGATGGCTTGGACTCATGGCTTGGAGTCTTCATGGTGTAAAATATTTTCGCACCATTAATAATACTTGTTCTTTATGCCCATTGGAAACCTTCCCACTTTGAGGTGATTTGTTTGGTCATTGGCAGTTACAGAAGAGTACTCTTTTTTGTTTTTTGATGATAAACTTCTACAGGCTTAAGACAAAAAGTTAACAATTTTTATTTCATAAAAGTAATACATACTTACAGTGTTAAAGCTCGAAAATATAGAAGAGCACAGAAAATAAAATAACAACTTACCATTCCACTCTGCAAGCTAAGAACTGATCATGTATGTCCTTTTTTCCAGCCTTTTTTAAATATGAGACCATATTCCAAATATAGTTTGTATCTTGATTTATAAGGAACATTATCATTATCTTCAGAGAATTTGTACTGCCATTAAAATTATTTAGACATGTGACTTTTAAAGGTGGTATAATATTGCATGCAAACTTTGCAACTATGATTGCTTTTAAACTAACTTTAATTTTTACCAAACTAATACCAGTACATATGTTTAAAGTTGAAGGATAAGTATAAACTTTTTAAAAGAAGGCAGCAGAGCCTGTCCTGACTTCTTTACGACAGAACTCTACTTCGAATAACAGATTTTTTTATAACTCATTGGCTGTCTCTTTACACAATTACCTTCGTATTTCAGAATGATGTGCTTATATCCTCACTCTCAATTTATCAGCTTTATGACCAAGGCTAGCGACTTGGGATGATGGGAGATAAAGATTTATCACTCTTATTCCAACAGCTTCCACCATAACCCTTCCAATCGTTCTCCTGTCAGAATAAAATCACAATTTTGGTTAAATCAAAACCCATCATTGACATTGTGATGGTTACAAGCATATTCTCTGCATAGACAGGTACTCTGCTGGGATTCAACTGAATTTTTTTTTTTGCATTTTACTTTTATGGTTAACAACCAGATATCTTTGTTTATGTTATTTGCTCAGTTTTCGGTGTATATATTATGCTTTCTTCTACAAGTATGCTTCAAATTTGTCTTAAATATGTCATATAATCTATAAGGGTTTTTTCCCCCTAAAGATAACTTCCTTGGAGCCCTTTTATTAGCCTATTCTAATTTCACTGGCTTCTTTCTGGGCCAGGTCATGTCTTCAGTCCAAATATTTATTGTTGCAAATATCCTAGGAAGTCTGGCCGCTCTGGTGTTCAGTGTCTCCTGTTTCTCTTGTTTTCATGCTGTACTATCTTCTGATGTACTTCATCATGAAAAGAAGCATATCTTCCAAAAGCTTTCTGAAGAAAGGGGCATGAGAGGTAGAATTTTGAGCCTTAATATTTCTAAAAATGTCTTTTATCACTCCATCACCATTATAGCAGATGGATAGTTTGGCTGGGTATAGCATTAAGGTTGAAAATCCTTCAGAACTTTGGAGAAATAGCTCCACTATCTTGTAAGATTGTCTTCTAGTGTTGCTATAAAGTGGCCTAATGCCATTCTACTTCTAGATCTTATATGTTATCTTTTATTCTCCCTTTTGAAGCCTTTAGAATCTTCTTTCACTGTCTCTGTCTCTGTCTCTCTGTCTCTTTCTGCCTCTCTCTCTCTCTCTCTCTCTCTCTCTCTCTCTCTCTCTCTCTCTCTCTGGTGTTGGGAGACTGAATCCAGGGCCTCGTGCATGTTTTACAAGTGATCTACCACTGAGCTGCACCCTTAGGCCCTTTTTAATGCTTTAGCTTGAGACAGGGTCTCTCTAAGTTACACAGGCTGCCTCTGGCCTCAAACGTGAGATCCTCCTGCCTCCACCTTCTGAGTCTCTGGGATTACAGGCATGCCACTATACCCAGCTTCTGTATTTTCATATATTTTCCAAATTACCTATGATAAATACAATACTCTGCATAATTTAAAAAATCTGAAAGAGTGAGAGTAAAAGTAGATTTAGAATCTCTTAGATCATGCATCATCTACAGCCATACCACCCTGGCATCCAATCTCATCTCATCTCAGAAGCTAAGCAGATTTGGGCCTGGTTAGTCCTTGAATGGGAGACCCACCTAGGAATATGGGGTGCTGTTGACTTGGGAGAAGGGCCTGGCAACCCACTTCTGAAACAATCACCCATGGAAAATCCTATGAATAGCAGAGAAGCACTGCAGACAGTGTTGGGGAATGTTTCATTCTATTGTACACAGGGTCGCTATGAGTTGGACCTGACTCAACAGCAGCTGGCAGCAATGACAGTGTGCATGGGGGTGGCTTCAGCTTGTCCATCAGTAGGTCTGACTATAGAATGATGAGGTGGGGACAGTCATTGCATGAGAACGCACCTATCCGTGTCCACAAGCATCCTCCACCCATATGTCCCTTTATATGCACAGTAACCTTCCAGTGGGGGCTGGGATTTAGCTCAGTTGGTAGAGTGCCACTCTGCAGTCTCTGAGGTCCTGGGTTCAATTCCCAGCACTACAAAAATGGGAGAAGGATGTGGCAATCCACTCCTGAGGCAATCCCAAGACAATCAGCCATTGAAAACCCTATGAGGGTTGCTATGAGTCCGAGATGACTGGACAGCCCCTAACAACAACAACAACCTTCCAGTCTCTTTCTGGGGAAATGCAAGGTTAGCATCCAAGGCTCTGGGAACCAGGTGCTTCCCCCAGGTTCATCTTATGCTTCGTTGACCCTGTTTTCACTTGGCATTCTCCTCTGCTTTGCCTAGGTACTGACACAAAGTCTTCCAGGTTTAATTTCTCTCCAAACAAAACCCTCCAGTCCCCTGACCAGGTGGAGGCAGGTCAGGTGGCTCATGAAAGGGATGAAGAGGATTAGAAGTCCCACCGTTCCTTACATAGATCTTTATAATCTTCTTAAATCCAGGCTGGGATTCAGCTCAGTTGATAGAGTGCCACTCTGCAGTCTCTGAGGTCCCAGGTTCGATTCCCAGTACCCCAAAAATGGGAGAAGGACGTGGCAGTCCACTCGCAAGGCAATCCTGAAATAGTCAGCCATTGAAAACGACTCGATGGCACCTAACAACAACAACATCTTAAGACCCGACCTTCCTCTATCACTCCGAATACCTGCTGGCTCCCATGTCTACACCTGCCCAGGAGTTCTGCATTCCTAATGGGCTTCTCTGTTACCCCTCCCTGCTCAAGAGTCTTTCTCGGCTTCGATAAATTAGTTCCCACTCATCCTTACAGCTCCAAATTCCAAAATGTTGTCGATATTTCTTATTGGGTGACATTGTCTTTCCCATTGCTGACCTCCTTATTGAGTTGTCTCTTCCTTTCTTTTGTCTTATTCCTGCTCTCCTTTTGGGCTGGGATTTAGCTCAGTTGGTAGAGCGCTGCTCTGCAGTCTCTGAGGTCCCAGGTTCGATTCCCAGCACCGCAAAAATGGGAAAAGGACGTGACAATCCACTCCCAAGGCAATCCTGAAACAGTCAGCCATTGAAAACCCTGTGAGGGTCGCTATGAGTTTGACATGACTCAACGGTACCTAACAGAAACTCTCCTTTTAACAAAATTTCAGAAGGAACAGAGATAAATATTTGTATTCAATCCCATACATTTCGCAGGAAGTTCTTTGGATATTTATACATTTTGCTCCTATTCATGAGTAACATTAAACACAGATGTCTCACAGAGGAAGCCAAGGGAATGGATTGCTCACTTGGCGAAGAAAATCACACAGTGCATCTTGCATTCCCCTGACCTGCCCAGGAGCTGGGACACAGAGCTGCTTCTTCCTTGATTAGCCCAGCCACGGACCCGGATGAGCAAAAAGCAACTCCTAAGCCCAACATGCCAATTTTTCGATAATAAAATGTTGCGCTTGGGTGTGAAGGAAATCGCAGCTGTTCGGTACAGATGGCAAATAGCTGACTGCTTTTTAGCAGGATTCAATGAAGCATCTAAAGTGACTAGGCACACGGAGAGAGAGAGAGAGATGTGCATGTGTGAAGTAAGTTCCTATTTCCCATGCGAAACAAATCCTGGATAATTAGCATTTATTTAAATGTTCTTAGATGAAAACTTCCTCCAAACCACAGACCCACGTAAAGAATTCCCCAAAGCAAATTCATTAAATTCTGTGTCCCTAAGTGCACTTGGATTTTCCTCAGATAAATTAATTTTTTCAGGAATCCTCTTTGCATCACCTGTTCCAAAGTCTCTGTTACCGCAGAACCTGATACAGCCAGAGATCTGCATGTGTGCAGGGAGGCGTCTGCCTGCATCCATACATAAGTGTACATGAGGGTGAGTATTTTGTGTCTGTTCACTTTGCCTCCAAATCTACAAAATTACAAGCTCAAAGGCAAGGATGCTGATGGGTTTTTCAAAAATTTGTGTTTTTTTCAGGCTACCCAATTACCTCAGCATCCCATGGCAAGGGCTTAATGCACACTTCCTAATTTATTGACACACTATATTGTTGAAGGGCTGGGATTTAGCTCAGTTGGTAGAGCGCCGCTCTGCAGTCTCTGAGGTCCCGAGTTTGATTCCCAGCACCACAAAAATGGGAGGAGGACGTGGCAACCCACTCCCAAGGCAATCCCGAAACAATCAAATTGAAAACTCTATGAGAGTCGCTTTGAGTCTTGAAAACAAACAAATTGAAAACTCTATGAGAGTCGCTATGAGTCAGACACGACTCGACGGCACCTAACAACAATGTTGTTGAAGGGAGACAGACCCAGCAATCTACTCCCCCCAAAAAAATCAATCCGCCATTGGAAACCCTATGAACAGCAGAGAAGCACTGACAATAGTGTATCACCTGTTGTACGCAGGGTCACTATGAGTCAGATACCGACTCACCGGCACCTAACAACAACAACAATGTTGTTGAAAAAAGATCTTGTTACCCTTTGATCAGAGGATGTTATCCCCGATGATGCCAATCCACAGGTAGATATCTGTGATGTAAATTGAGGCAAATGTTGGTTCAGAATTGCCAGTGAAATCAGCCAGTCACTAAAGGACAGAGACTGTATGATTCTGCTTGTTTGAAGTACCTGCTGTTGATGTTGTTGTTAGGTGCCCTCGAATCATATCCGACTCATGTTGTTGTGGTTACATGCCATTGAGTCGGTATCCGACTCCTAGTGACCCTGTGTACCACAGAAGAAACACTATTGTCAATGCTTCTCTGCTATTCTTAGGGTTTTTAATGGCAGATTGATTTTGGGGAGTGGGTTGCCAGGTCCTTGTCCCAAGCCTACAGCACCTGGTGTTCCCAGGGGGTCTCCCATCCAGGTACTAACCAGGCCTGACCCTGCTTAGCTTCCGAGATCTGATAGGATCAGATGCCACACGGCTACGGCTGCAGGCCATACAACTCCTAACGACCCTCATAAGGTTTTCAATGACTGATTGTTCTGGGATTGCTTCAGAAGTGGGTTGCCACATCCTTCTCCCATTTTTGCTGTGCTCAGGATGGAACTCAGGCCCTCTGGGAATGCAGAGCAGAGCTCTACCAACTAAGCTAAACCATATATATATATATATATGTATATGTATATATGTATATGTGTATATGTATATATGTATATATGTATATATGTATATATATATATATATGAATTGTCAGTGGGATCAACAATGGCTTAGGAGGATCCCTAATCCTAGGAATGTCCGGAATCTTGAAACAACCGCCTGGTTTGCCAGGGGGACTAGAGTACCATCAATGTCCAGGTCACTCCATCCAATGCATTAGGATTGGCGAAGGAAAAATAAAAATCGTACCTGAATAAAACAAAGTGCAGGTGTATTTAATGTGCATTTCCGAGCATCTCCAGCAATGGCCCCCCAGCGCTTGGCCTCTTCAGGGGAGATAAAGTGAGCAATGGCTGCTCCCAGGCTCTGAGAAGCTGCCCCTGCTGGATTTCCTAGGGAGCTCCCTGCGAGGAGCCAGCCTCGGTCACACAGGTACCGACTTGTTCATGCCGGTGTGGCGGCCGAGGAGGGGCTGTGGAGTGGGGGTGGAGGAAGCTCAACTTGACCTGCTGAGCTCCTGGAGGTGGGGAATCTTTTGTTCTGTGGCATTTTGTCCTCCAAGTCTCGGAATTTTTCTTTTTCCTCTTATCACTGTGCAGCCTTTGGAACATCCCAGAGCTGTGTGATCATTGAGGGACCCGAGGACACGTGGGTTGGGGCATGGCCCATAGGTTCACAGTTTGGAAGGGTCAATGCTAGAGAGCCTGCCTAGCGCCCTGAGGGCCTGGACATTTCCTCAGTGTGATTTTGAGGGTCATCCATAAAATAAGGAGACTCACCGAAGAGTCTTCTAGGACAGCTCTGAAAACTCAGCTCACGGACCAGTGCCCTGGGCGTTGCTCACCCAGGCCATGCCAAGGACGGTCTGATTGTGGGCAAGCAGCACAGCAGGCATTTAAAATCAGGAGGCCAGCACAAGACTGGCTGAAGTCAGGGGCTGGAGTCCCAGGTGATGAAAGTGTGAAAGTGTCAGAGGTCCACAGCGAATTTTTGTTGGGGGTAGGGGCGGTTTGCAAGCTATACATGATGTCTTAATGATTCTGATCCCAGTTCAGGTATCTGTCATTAGCCTTACCATTGTGGTGTCTGATCCCATCAGACCTCAGAAGCTAAGCAGGGTTGGGCCTGGTTAGTCCTTGGGTGGGAGACCGCCTGGGAACACCAGGTGCTGTAGGCTTGGGAGAAGGACCCAGCAACCCACTCCCGAAAAACAATCAGCCACTGAAAACCCTATGAATAGCAGAGAAGCACTGACAATACTGTTTTGCCTGTTGTACATCAGGTCACTATGAGTTGGACACTGACTCAAGGGTACCTAACAACAATAACAATGTTTCTGGTCAAGATCAAATAACAGGTAGCAAAGCAAACTATAGCAACAGCAATCAGCAATTGCCGTGCGGCCACAGAGGTTGACAACACAGACAGGAGGGATCAAGTTCACTTAGTTAACCAGATGTCACATCCACGTGACACCAACCCTCTGCCTCATGCAAAATTTCAAATCATTAATTAAGGTTTCACTTTCCTGCCAGCTGTCCAGTGATGCAGAGACGTAGACGGGAAGATCACGTGACAAACAGAGAGCAAGGCCTGGTGATTTCCTTTTTCAGGATGCCTTGGGTGACCCGCCCTTTTCAGAGTCTCCTTTCTGTCCACTCGTCTTCCAGATTGGATGAACTAAAAGCCACTTCCTGGTTTCACACGGCCAGTGCGGTCGCTGAGCCTCCTCCAGGCTCTGCCTCCTTCATGCTCCTTGCCTGACTGAATCACCTTCCACATAGTCTCCTTTGCAAGACAGTTTGTTGATTTTCTCACCCTCGGGCCATAGTTCAAGGCATTCCTGTCCTTTTCCCTAACTTTCTGAGAGCCTGGGCCCATGATCCACCTGGGGAGGGTCTTCCTTCCAGGGGGCGGCCAGAGGGCCGACACAGGGGTAAATGTTTGCAATCAAAGAAGCAGCAGAGAGTCCTTTGTGAAATGTCTGCCTGGGATCACAAATGAGCTCTCGCCTAGCTGAAGTGGAAAAGACTCAAAGAGCTCACCCTTTATAACCTTTTGTTTGAAATCCGTTTGGAGCTGGAGAGAGAAATTTACAGAATGAGGAATATCGAATCTCATTTCCAAAATTCAAATCTCCGGTGGTGCCTAAGCCAGCAGATCACGCAGGCAGCACAGAGATGGATACGGAATGGAAGACCCAGAAAGATCACGGATCACACCGGCCCGTCAGCCGCCATAGGTGAGGTACAGTGCTTGTAATGCTGGGGATGTTCTTGGCTGGCTTTCGCACTCTGCAATGACAGCTCCAAGTGGCATCTGTGTCACATGAGCTCATCTGAAGCCTCCAGTCATCTCTGCTGGGAACCTTGCTTTGCCTCTGCTCTAAAAACATGTTTAACCACAAACTCTGTGCTGGATGACGTCTTTCTGCTGACTTTAGTCACTTCCTGCCTCACGATCCCCCCTCTGTCCTTTCACTCTGCCACTTGCTGTTGTTAGGTGCCATCGAGTCGGTATCCGACTCATAGCGGCCCTCATAGGGTTGTCAATGGCTGAGTGCTTCGGGATTGCCTTGGGAGTGGATTGCCAGGTCCTTCTCCCATTTTTGTGGTGCATGGGAATTGAACTCGGGGCCTCAGAGACTGCAGCACAGCGCTCTACCCACTGAGCTAAATCCCAGCCCCATTCTGCCACTAGACTATCCTTTTCTCTTTTTTTGTGGTACTGGGGAGTTGAACCCAGGGCCTCATGCATTACTTTCACAAGCGCTATAACACTGCATTGCACTCTGGCCCATGTTTTAATTTTATTCTGAGACAGAGTGTCCATATGCAGGCTGCCTCTGGCCTCGAAATAGTGATTCTCCAGCCTCAGGCTCCCAAGTCGCTGGGATTACCGGTGTGAGCCATTGTGCCAGCTAGCGATCTGATCTTTTTCTAATAAGAAGAGGATTATATAAACACTCTCTATGAAGACACTCTCTGCTTTCCTATTCCTACAGGACAGGTTAAAGGCTCTTGGGTGGAATTCAAAGACTTCACAATATAAAGGATGACTCCTTTTACAACTTTGCTTCCTGCCTCAGTGCCCCTGCCATTTTCTGCGCCCCAATCTCTACATCCACCATGGTTTATGCTGCCACAAACCCACATATACCGGGATTCATAGACTTCAGATACTTTTTCAGAAGGCCCCCTTTTTCTCTGCTTGAAGGATGATGGTTTTTCCTCTGCAGATTTCAAATGCCTTCCTCTGAAGTCTTTCCTAAACTCAGGCCAGGATAATCCCTCTACTCCTGGGATACACGGCATCAGACTGGAGCTCTCTGTGCACCTCGAATCTTCTCCCATCCCCCTAATTTTATTCCAAGACACCAGGCTGGGAACCCTTCCTTTCTGCACCTCCCTTGCCTTCAGTGCCCGATGTCATGCTCAATTCCTTTGGTACCTCGGGGCTGAACCCAGGGCCTCACACATACTTTACAAGTTCTATACCACTGGGCTGCACCCCCAGCCAATTTTTAATTTTTTATCCCAAGACCAGACCTTGCTAAGTTACGCAGGCTGCCTCTGGCCTCAAACCTGCAAACCTCCTGCCTCTGCCTCCTGAGCCCTGGGATGGCAGGCGTGGGCCACTGCCCCCAGCTGTGCTCAGTTAATGTTAAGTGAAGGACAGGATAAGTGAAGGAAAGGAAGGAGACAGTTCCCCAAGGAGAGAAAACGAGCTAGGCACCATCTTCACCTGAGCAAAGGCGGCCTTGACCTGTCACTGTAGCCAGGTCCTGGGGACGCACTCCCTCTGGCTTCCTTGTCTTTCTAGACATGACCCCTAGTGTCCCAGTCCTAAAGTTACCAGGGTGCAGCAACATTTCTCGGCTCAGGATGTCATCCCGCTGGATCTGCCACGATGCCTTGTTGGTATTGTTTCTCGTTCGCTGAAGAGTTACTGGGATCAACCAGCCTGTCAAAGACACCTTCCAAAAGTAAGGAAAGCCCTTCCCACTGTCCCTCAAGTAGAGAGCATGGAGTCTCTTTTTCCAGTTAGTGCCTCACAGGGTAAAGTTCGGAGAATTACGGCTTGAATTTCAATAACCCTCCTTCCCACTTTGTTTTGTTTTATTTTGTTTTTGTGGTACTGGGGGTTGAACCTAGGGCCTCACAACTGCATGCTCTGCAAGTGCTGGACCACTGAGTTTCACCCCCAGCCCAATTTTTTACTTTTTGAGACAAGGTCTCACTAAGTTACGCAGACTGCCTCTGGTCTCGAGCATGCGATCCTCCTGCCTCCGCCTCCTGAGTCGCTGGGATGACAGATGTGCGCCACCACACCAGGCTCTTCCTTCCCGCTTTGTACAACCGCAGTGTCCCATTCTGGGCACACAGGCCCCATGGACATGGTCCCCACCGGCAGAGCCTCTTCCCCTATGACAGGAGGCAATGCCATTCTCTTCCCATCTCTTCAGAATTTCTACTCCGGTTATTTCCATTTCTAAACCTTTAGCAGGCCCTCTCTGTAGGGCAGATTGCACATCCTTCAATTGTTATGAAAAACATAAAGATGAATTTACCTGGCACTCAGGCTCAACTAGCTTTGGAAAACATGCTTAAAACAATAAGCAGCTCGATCCCAGTTTATCTCCCAGTGGTACCCATGGAGAAGTTGAAGAAAGCTTGAGCAATATCTTGCGGCTAAAAATTCCCCATGAAGACAATGATAGGTTTGGGATTGGGATTGCTACTAATTCAAATGCCTATAGCCGTACCACTGTGGCATCCAATCCCATTAGATCTTGGAAGCTAAGCAGGGTCAGGCCTGGGTAGTCATTGGATGACAGACCACCTGGAAACGCCAGGTACTGTAGGCTTAGGAGAAGGACCCGGCAACCCACTCCCAAAAAATAATCCACCATTGAAAACACTGTGAACAGCAGAGAAGCACTGACAAAGTGTTTAGCCTGTTGTACATAGGGTTGCTATGAGTAGGATACTGACTCGATGGCACCTAATAACAACAACCAATTCAAATAATAGTTACTCTCACATAGTACTTATCTAGTTTAACAAAATATTCTTCCATCTTTTGTGAATAAGGCCCTGTATGCCTTATTTATTTATTTATTTTTATTTATTTTCCAGTACTAGGGAGTTGAACCCAGGGTCTCTCACAAGCTAAGCAAGTGCTCTGCCACTGAGCTCAACCACCAGGCTCTTTTAATCTTTTTGTCTTGAGTCAGGGTCTCGCTAAGTTGCACAGGCTGCCTGTGGCCTCAAATTCACGATCCTCCTGCCTTAGCCTCTCAGGTCACTGAGATTACAGGTGTGTGCCGTGACTCTTAGTTATCAGCATTTTAAATTTTATTTATTTACTTACTTATTTATTTATTTATTGTGGTACTTGGGAGTTGAACTCAGGGCCTCACAGCTGTTTTGCAAATGCTTTACCACTGAGCTCCACCTCCAGCCCTTGTTATATTTTTTTATTTTGAGACAGGGTCTCAGTGAGTTGTGCAGGCTGCCTCTGGCCTCGAACTTGTGATCCCCCTGCCTCTACCTCCTGAGGGGCTGGGATGACAGCCATGCTCCACGGAGCCCAGGTAGGCCTCGTTTTAAATGTGGTCCCCTGTTCTCTGCCCTGAGGCTCTCTCGTCATTCATTTCATGTGATGAGTGGGCTTGTATCCATAAGTATGTGGCTCTTTAAATGGTACATTTTCTCCTTGTAAATCCTCACTTGTTGTTGTTGTTGTTGTTGTTGTTGTTGTTAGGTGCCGTCGAGTCGGTATCCGACTCATAGCGACCCTCTGTACAACAGGGCAAACACTATTGTCAGTGCTTCTCTGCTGTTCATAGGGTTTTCAATGGCAGACTGATTTTTGGGAGGGGGTTGCCAGGTCCTTCTCCCAAGCCTACAGCTTCTGGTGTTCCGAGGCAGTCTCCCATCCAGGTACTAACCAGGCCCGACCCTGCTTAGCTTCCGAGATCTGACGGCATCGGATTCCACAGGGCTATGGATACAGGCAGAAATCCTCACTAGGGATCATAAATATGAGCACATTATGCAGCATAAAGCACAAAGATGTTATTTACATAATGTCAAGTGCTCATCAGTTTAATAGAAAGTGTCTTTTCTCCCAAAGAGAGAGTCCAAATTTTGAAAGAACTGAGGATTATTCTACAATGGAACAAGACACAACATGCCTGATTCTATTCTGACCCAGAAACAACAATACATTCACTCAGCTGGTTAAAATATATCTTGCTTAACGTATCAAGAACAAAATTAAGTGGCCATGTCTCATCATCGTTATTTTATATTATTCTGAATATTGTGGCCAATGTAATAAAGCCTGAGAGAAAAATAAAAGAGATGACCACAACTATCTGTATGCGAAAGACAGAAAATATCCTTGTGTTGTTGTTGTTAGGTGCTATTGAGTCGGAATCTGATTCCTAGCGACCCTGTGTACAACAGGTGAAACACTATTGTCAGTGCTTTTCCGCTGTTCATAGGGTTTTCAATGGCAGATTGATTTTTGGGAGTGGGTTGCCAGGTCCTTCTCCCAAGGTTTATAGCACCTGGTGTTCCCACGCAGTCTCCCATCCAAGGACTAATCAGGCCTGACCCTGCTTAGCTTCCAAGATCTGATGGAATCGGATGCCACAGGGCTAGGACTGCAGGCTAATATCCTTGTAGAAGAGCTAAATTCACCTTAGAAACTCCAGATGACTTGAAGTCAAGATTGTGTTGTAATAGAAAGACTAATCTAAAGAAGGGGCCAGATATTGGATAAATACATAATTATAAAAGATGAGTCTTGAGAATTTATGATGCCCTCCCAAAATCAATGAGACAAATACTGCCAGAGAGGAATGGGTAAAGTTTGTGTATAGAGAAAAAGAAGAAGACTGCATGATCTATGAACCTCCAAAAACATGCTCAATCCCCTTCGTTCTCATGTGAACTGAGAGTCTGAAATTGTAGCTTAGAACCCAATGAAAGCCAGAAGATGATATGACGGGACCAGAGAGTGACAGATGTGTTTTACGCTCTTGAAGAGTTCCTTGAAGAACGTGGAAACCAGCAACAAAAAACCCCAAAGAAGACTAACACAGAAGCCACAAAGCCTAAAATATTTGCTTTCTGGCTCTTGCCCCAAATAGCCTGATGTTAACATACATCAAGACAAAACAGATGTAAGGTAACAGAATTCAGATCAGTAAACATTCAGGTCTGACAGTACCAAATGCAGCGAGGATGTGGAAGAAGAGAGTTTGCTCGAATAGTTACCTGGAAGGAACTTGCATTGGTATAAGTGCTGCAAGGCATATGTTGTTGTTGTTGTTAGGTGCTGCTGAGTTGAGTACTCACTCATAGTAACCCAATGTACAACAACCTCCCCGACACTGTGCCATGCCCAGTACTATATCAGTGCTTCTCTGCTATTCATAGGGTTTTCAGTGGCTGATTGTTTTGGGAGTAAGATGCCATGTCCTTCTCCCTATTTTTGCAGTGCTGGGGATCGAACCCAGGGCCTCAGAGAGTGCAGAGGAGCACTCTACTAGCTGAGCTAAACCCCAGCCCCCCAAAAAGGATAAGTTGGCAAGATCTCATAAAGTAGAGGGTGAGCATAGCCAATTATGTCTTAAAGAATCTCTTGTGCATTTGTACGAGGAGAGATGTGTGGAGTCTGATGTGTGATGAAAAATAGATAAATTATAATAATGATAATGGTAAATAAAATAAAAATTATTGCATTGTATTGTTTTATGAGATGGACAGTGGTTCTCCAATTTCCCCCCAAACCAGGTCCCCGTTGTGAATCTAATTTGCACATGATTCTAATCCACATCTGATTTTTAGCCCTCTGAAGCTGTTGAGCAGGTGCTGGGTAGATTTGAGAACACACAATATTGATCCATTTTTCTTCTGGTTGACTTTGCGGAAGAACAGGATTTTGTACTTTTTATGGCAGAATAATATTCCACTGTGTATGTACACCACATTTTTCTTTATCCACTCATTCACTGATAGACATTTCAGCTGATTCCATAGCTTGACTAGCCCATGAATAGCGCTGCAATAAACAGGAATGTAGATGTTTCTTCAATATACTGATTTCCTTTCCTTTGGATATATATATATATATATATATATATATATATATATATATATATGCAGCAATAGGATCACTGGATCATATGATGGCTCTATATCAAAGCTTTTGAGGAATTTACCTCAAGTTTTCCATCATTGCTGTGCTAATTTATATTTTTACCAACAGTGTAGGACAGTTCTTCTTTCTCCACATCCTTGCCAGTATTTTTGTCCTTTTACTAATAGCCACTCTATCTGGAGTGAGGTGATATCTTGTGGCTTAGGAGCAGTCCATGGAGCAAATTTAAAATAAATGTATAGTTCCAGAAAGGGTGGAGAATTTCTTGGACACTTTGTTATTGTTGTTGTTGTTGTTGTTGTTAGGTGCCATTGAGTTGGTATCTGACTCATATCAACCCTACATACAACAAGTGAAACACTATTGCCAGTGCTTCTCTGCTGTTCATAGGGTTTTCAATGGGGGATTGTTTTTTGGGAGTGCATTGCTGGGTCCTGCTCCCAAGCCTACAGCACCTGGTGTTCCCAGGCGGTCTCCCATCCAAGGACTAACCCAGCCTGACCCTGCTTAGCTTCTGAGATCTGACGGGATCGGATGCCACAGTGGCATGGCTGCAGGCTATTTATAGATGATACCATTATAATATATGCTCACATATATACATGGGGGCATACGCTGGGGAGAATGATGGTGAGCTTTGGGTGGCAAGATTATGGATATTTGATTTCTTTCTATTTCTCTGTTTTAGCCAAGTCTTAAAGCAGCAGCATTACTGTTATAATCATCATTCTAAAATGTCCCTCCCTGTCATAGGCTCCCGTTTGAATCCTTAGTCCCCAGCTGCTGGACTTTGGGAGGTGGGACCCAGCTGGTAGAGGTGGGTCACCAGGGGCTTGCTTTTGAAGGTGACCGCTGGCTCCTGATTGCAGCCAAGCTGTCCGCTTCCTGGTCTGCCCTGATGTGAAAGGCCACCACCCTGTACTTCAGCCACCTGCTCAGCCACGCCTTCCCGGCCATTCTGGGCTGAGACCCTCTGCAATCGAGAGCCAAAAGGAGCGTCTCCTCCTTCAAGTTGTCTCTGTCAGGTATTGTCATCATACAGAAAAACTAAAACAATCACCCCCCACGTGGCTGTCAGCTTGTTGTGTTGCGGGGGGCTTACGTGTTGCTATGATGTTGAAAACTATACCACAGGCATCTCAGATACCAGCAGGGCCACCCCTGGTGGACAGGTTTCAGCTGAGCTTCCAGACCAAGTCAGACTAGGGAGAAGGACCCGGTAGCCCACTCCTGAAACAATGAGCCGTTGAAAACCCTATGAATAGCAGAGAAGCACTGTCAAATAGAGTGCCAAAAAATGAGTCCCCCAGGCTAGAAGGCATTCAAAAAATGACTGGGGAAGAGTTGTCTCCTCAAAGTAGAGTCGACTTTAAGGACAGGGATGGAGTAAAGCCCTTGGGACCTTCTTTTGCTGGTGTCGCACAACTTAAAATGAGAAGAAACACAGTGGCTGCAACAATGGGCTCAAATATAAAAAGACTGTGTGCATGGCACAGTGCTGGGGAGTGTTTTGTTCTTCCGTACAGGGTTGCTATGAGTTGGATGCAGCTCAACGGCACCTAAAAAAAATACAATAACATATCAAAATTAATAACTCTCATTAATGTATTACTTAAAAAATTAATCAAAGATGGTTTAATGTTCTGACTGATAAACACTCGTCTGATGTTTTCTATATGCCAGACAAAAAAAGCACACTTTCTGAAAATAAAGGCCTGGGAAGCTGACTTATTGGCTCTCAGAGGAAGTTATCTAAATCTCTCACACTCGGAAAGAAACAGAAGGAAATTGAGTGTATTTAATATTGCGCAACTCAACCATCAGCAGAACTGAAACCCCAATATGTTTGTCTTTTGGAGTGAGATTTCTTTTTCTGAGTGTACAAGTGAAACGAAAAGTAAGAAAGTCTGTGGAAACAGCTGACCTTTGGCAGAGGTCAAGTCTGGGACCTCCTTCATTCCCACATTGGAGGCAGAGTCTCAGAAGGGACTTTTGTGTTTTTCGTCTCCAGAGGCTTGTTGGTCGCTTACGTAGCGAATTTACCTGGTAATGAGCCCATAGTTAAGAGCTAATTTGGAATGGAATTTTTATAGAGCCGATTTTGTGGTTGCTTAAAGTTAATTGCTTTGCACCTAATTTAAGTCCCACAGGGAGTCATTCTGATCCCCCCAGCAAACTTTATCTTAAATGAGGCTGATCTATAATCCTATTACACACAACCCGGTGTCTGCCAGTAAATGCCACGGAATGACTACGTTTCTAAAGGACACTGAGCCATGTTAACACTTTCCCCCTGGATGATGATTATAACAGTAATACTACTGCTTTAAGACTTGGCTAAAACAGAGAAATAAAAAGAAATCAAATATCCATAATCTTGCCACCCAAAACTCACCATCATTCTCTTGACTTTGGGAAAAGATGTAAATTGTTTTCCGAAGCCAGGTCAGTCACTGTACAAAATAATGTTACGGAAAGACGGGAAGTTTTGTATTACCTTTTTCTTGCCCCAGTAATAGATCATGGTTGCCTGGTAACTTGGAAGACATACGATGCTATAAAGGCCACAGATAAAACAGGAAATAAGTGAAACATGGCACAGAGACCAAAAGGACTTCAGGGCTGCAATCATTAGGAAGAAGCTAGATGTTGCCATCAGCTAGCCTATAGCCATGGTTGCCAAAGTGCGGTCCCTAGCCTAGCAGGACCAGCCTGACATGTAATGTTTTAGAAATAAAGAACTCAAGAAAAAAAAAATAAACACCAATAGATCAAATAATCTAATCATTATGTGGGCAAATGAACTGAACAGACACTTCTCAAACACAGAAGAATGGCTAATCAACACATGGCAAAAGTTCAACATTTTTAGTCATCTGCAAAATGTAAATCAAAACTACATCAAGATGCCATTCCACCCCGGTTAGAACAGTTATCCTCAAGAGATGATAAACAACAAGCGCTGAAAAGGAGACACTGTTGGTGGGAATGTAAACAGAGAAGCCACTTTGGAAATCCACGGGAAGGGTCCTCAGAAAACTAAAAATAGAACTACCATACGATCCAGCTCTGCCACCCCTGGGTACATTCCTGAAGGAATCAAAGTCAGCATACAGTTAAGACACCTCCCTGTCCATGTTTATCACAGGACCCTTCACAAGAGCCAAATTATGGAATCAGCCAAAGTGCCTGTCATGTGATGAATGGTAAAGGAAAATGTGGGATATATACATAATGGAGTATTATTCAGCCATAAAGATGCACAACATCATATTGTTTGTAGGAAAATGAATGGAACTGGAGATTATCATGTTAAGTAAAATAAGCCAGATTTAGACAAATATCACATGTTTTCTCTCACATGAAAGCTAGGGAAAAAAGATGTAAGAGAAGAAGAGGAATTTCTAGGAAAGAGGAGGATGATGGGGGACAGGGGAGGAGGAATAAAAGAAGGTAATGGGAGATTAATATCATCAAAGTACATTATATCCATATATGAAAATGTCACAATGAAACCCATTTATAATAATTAATATATGCTAATATATTAACAGTAATATTAACTTCTAAGTTAATTTTAAATTTTTAAAAATTTTAGTTTTATTAGTAGCATATATTACTGTCAACAATAAATATTAGTGGCATATATTACTGCTAATAATAACATGGCATAATAATATAACAATAACATAATATTAACAGGAATATGTGCTACTAATAAAAAATAGAAAATATTTTTAAAAAGGAAATGACAAGGATGAATCATGGAAAAAGCCAGTGCTGTATTACTCTGTACCCCATCATCATTTAATAATAAAAGGGAAAAAAAAGCAAATGATAGGAGATAGAAATGCTATATATATGTGTTGAAATGTCATCCTCTATCCCAAAAGTATGTACAATTATTCTGTGTTAACAAAAATTTTGGGAAAAATTCTCTGAAATAAAAATGACAACATATTCTTTAAATGTCAACCAAATGAGGTGATGTGTGTGTTAACCAACTTGATTTAATCACTCTGCATTTTGTGTGTGTGTGTGTGTGTGTGTGTGTGTGTGTGTGTGTGCGCTCATGTGTATAATTTGTTGTTGTTATATGCTGTTGAGTCGATTCATGTCTGACTCATAGCAACCCTTTTAGGGTTGCTGGAGTTTAGCTCAGTTGGTAGAGTGCTGCTCCATACTCTTGTAGGACCCAGGTTCTATCTGAGAGAGATAGAACAAAAACAAAAACAAATACATTCACACACACACACACACACACACACGCACATATATATATATATATATATATATATATATATATATATATATATATATCACATGGTACTCCATAAATGTAATGTAATTATGATCTGGCCTGCAGCCATAGCCCTGTGGCATCAGATCCCGTCAGATCTCAGAAACTAATCAGGGTAGGGCCTGGTTAGTCCTTGGATGGGAGACCACCTGGGAAGACCAGGTGCTGTAGGCTTGGGAGAAAAACTCAGCAACCCACTCCCAAAAATCAATCCACCATTGAAAACGCTATGAGTAGCAGAGAAGCATTGACAATAGTGTTTTGCCTGTTATATGGAGGGTAACTATGAGTCGATACCGACTCAACAGCACCTAACAATACAATTATGATCTATCAATTCAAAATAACATAAATTTACAAAAAGAAATATAAACTCTTGGGCTCCACATTGTTGTTGTTGTTGTTGTTGTTAGGTGCCGTCGAGTAGGTATCCGACTCATAGCGACCCTCATAGGGTTTTCAATGGCTGACTATGTCGGGATTGCCTTGGGAGTGGATTGCCAGGCCCTTCTCCCGGGCTCCACATAGACCCACTAAATTAGAAGCTCTGAGGTGGACCCCACCATGTAGGTGGCCGATGAACGCAGACACTTGAGCAATGCTATGCTAGCGCAACACGACTTTACTGACTGGAGCTGTGAGGTGGGAGGGGTCAGGAACAGGAGCACTTATACCTGGGTCAGATTTGGTCTGAGATGCAGAGACACAAATGGATGATATGGGGACGGGGGCGTCTCAAAGACGCTCCCGCCACAGCTTCTGCTCAGTGTTTTCCATGTGAAGAGGGAGTGGATTGTGAGTCAAGCCAAGCCAGGAACAGGAGGGGACAGGAGGGTGACAGAGGAAGCCAGGGAGCCCAGCAGTCCTCCTCTCCTCGCCTGGTTTTTACTGACATACCTTGCCTGGAGACACATCGAAGTTCCTGGAGGTCTCCAAGGGGGACGTAACCCACTCACGGAAGACACACTCTAAAGGGAACACTTTATCCAGCTAATTTCTCTTGTATGACAATGCCCGATGGTCCTGAGCTCACAGGGTATAAATAGGGGAGCTCTGGAGGGCACGTAAGGGAACAAAGAGACCTTTCAGAAACACTTGATGACTGTCTTTGAGACCATTCCAACTTTGATGGACAATAGGGATTTCATTGTTGTTGTTATTAGGTGCTGTTGAGTCAGTATCCCGACTCATAGTGACCCTATGTACAACAGGTGAAACCTATTGTCAGTGCTTCTCTGCTATTCATAGGGTTTTCAATGGCAGATTGACTTTTGGGAGTGGGTTGCCAGGTCCTTCTCCCAGGGATTTCACTAGTGTGATTAAATAGATTGTTAACTAAGCATTTGATGTCTCTCTCAAGGGATCTTATTATAGAAAGAGCAGTCAAGAGCTGTTTGACAAAGAAAACCATGCCAAAGATATCAAATTACTTTATGGAATCCAGAGCATAGGCAGATGATGAGCTATGGCTGGGAGGTTAGGCAGCAAGTAAATCCTCAGAGAACTTGGTTTTAGCCATGGGATCCAAAAGTGACCTAAACACTAATTGTGTATTGGTTAAGTATTTAATCGAATTGGATCATGGTTTGGTCTCTTGCCCCAGCTTATTGGTAGTGATCAATAAGGTCGATTGCCTTAAATTAATGGTTTTCAAATTTAGAATCTCCTTGGAGGGTTTGCTATGACAAATTGCTGAAGTCTCCCGCTGTAGTTTTTGATTCAGTGGGCCCGGGGGGAGCCTAGGAATTTGTGTTTTTAGCCTGCCTGCAGGTAGTACTGATGTTGCTTGTGCAGGGACCACAGTTTGAGAGCCTCTGGAGGAGAGAAAGTGATGGAGAGTCGGGATGCATTTCAGGGATTTCAACCGCAGGAAGGCAGTCGAAAGCTGATGCCCTCCACTGCATAAAGCTCCAGCTGCCCTGCCCACTGGGTTCTGACGTCCAGGAATGAGAAATTCCAGGCAAGATTTGGATGTTCACGGAGATCATTTCCGGAAGGGTAAAAATGAAGCTGGGACCGACTGATACCTTGGTAGCTTTTAAGAAGTTCCCATCTCACCAAGAATCAAAACACCCACCCAAATCAAATGGCCTTCGAGGCTGGGCACTTCCATGCCGGGCTCCTGTCCCGGGAACACAGGCTGTCTGTCTGTTTGGGTGGCTGCTTGCTCCCAGAAGGCTGGGCAAGGACCAAGCAGGTGCCTGGGAAATTGCGCTCAGCTAAAGCGGATTCTTTGTCCTGGTCTCTGGTGTGTGAATGCAAGGAAGGGGTGACCAGGCCCTTTGTCTTTTCCTGAGTCCACCATTCACCCGCAAAGGCTGCCCAGGACCCCAGACTATCACTGTCATCATTTCTTCAAAGATCTGGCCTGTCGCAGAGACTCCGTGGCCTCCGGTTCTGGTGGAATGCTCGAGAAATCTGCTCACAAAGAGCAGAGGAACGCACTGGCTTGTCAGGCCGTCACTCAGCTCTGAGTCAGTCACCCTCAGGGATCCGCTGACCGTCTGGCGCCCAGTGACCCATGTGGCAGCACTGGCTTGTGCTGGGTACGGGAGGGAAGGGATGTGGCCAGCAGCTGTGGCCTGTTTACTCCAGCTTCCATCATGGGGATTTTCTTGGCCTCACTCAGCTAGAAATGACTCATGAGGAAGCGCGAATGCCCTCAGTTGGTGGGAGGCAGGGCTGCTTCTATAGCCGATATGACATTTGCTTCGGTTATTGGCTCAGCTACATCGTCCCCTCTCTAGCCCAGACAGGAAGCTGCTTCTCCCAACACCTCCATCATTTGAGGGAGGGGCTGGGGTGGGCATTTCTGGCTTTATTTCATTCCACACCTGCTATAAGAGAAAGAATGGATTATGTGATTGGATGCATTGATGAAAACTTGGCGGTCTTGGCCATCTCTCAGTCGGGCAGGGTAGAGAAGTTCACGGTCACAGCTCAGGCCTGCTCCCCATCTCCTGACTTCTCTTGGGGCTTGCTATGTTCCAGAACAATGAGTTCCACGTGCTCATCTGTGTGGGTCAGACATATGACGTCACCATCCAGAGCCGGAAGAAGGAGTTTCTCAAGCTTCTGGACCTGGGATAGCTGTCGGGGCCCAGGCGGGTGAAGGGGAGAGCCGAGGATGAAGGAGACGGAGAGGCCAAGACTGATGGTCTTGAGCTAAACTTTATTCTCTATTGTTGTTGTTGTTGTTAGGTGCCGTCGAGTCGAGTCCGACTCATAGCGACCCTATGTGCAGCAGATCGAAACACTTGCCGATTCTGTGCCAGGCAAACCATCTTATTTATGGTTAAGCCCACTGTTGCAGACACTGTGTTAATCCATCTGGTGAAGGGTTTTCCTCTTTTCTGTTGACCTGCCACTCTTCCAAACATGATGTCCTTCTCCAGGGATTGTTCTCTCCTGACTACATGTCCGAAATATGTAAGACGCAGTTTGGCCATTTTTGCTTCCAAGGAGCACTCTGGTTGTACCTCTTCTAGGACAGATCTGTTGGTT
>VMDO01006012.1:0-105059 GCA_007922755.1 Pedetes capensis | reverse complement strand
TATTTAGCAAATAGATAGAGTAGGAAAGATAGAGAATAGCTCAAAGGATAATTACACTAACATTATTACATGACACCTTGAATTCTACCCAATACTTCAGCATTACTTATTCCCTGAACCTTTACTATTAATGATATTCAGGATGAAAAAAAAAGGTTGAAATGCCAACATCATATTGGAAGACAAATTTACATTTCATTCCCAACACTGTAATTTAATAAAAGTTTTATGGTGTTATGAGCACTTAATTACGCTCAAAGCACAGGTGGAATTTAACATTGTTCCACACACAGGAGGACTTAGTGATGCTTTATTTTAGATGGTCCTTTGAAGGAGCACGGTCATCTGATCTACCAAGTATGCTACGTTTAAAAGACACTGGAAAGTGATGAATTACTTAAATTGTATTTCATTTCCCTTAGAGAAAATAAACTCTCATAATTCACTTAAATTGATCTAATATACTAGGTTACGGGATTACCAGACTTTGAAATAGTCACTCATTCTAGAATTGCAACTATGTTGATATTACTATAGTAGAGGCGGTGAATGTAAAGTGTACATTGTAAACCGAGACATGAGTTTTCTGACTTATTTTTTTCTTAGTAAACATTTTATTCTCCTGGGCACCTTATTGTTGTCATTGCTCTGGGCACTTCTAGAGATTTTATTTTTTTTTAATCAGTTTTTTACCTTTTCTTATAACCAATCAGAAGACTTCTTCACTAGATCTTTTCAAAGCTTATTAAGAGTCATGCTCTCATCCTATGGTTAAAATTGCTCAGAATCTCTTTCCCCCGTGTTAATTTAATCTCCTCTCAACTGCCAGTTACAATTCTCCATTCTGGCTTCTACCTACTTTAATTTGCATACTTGACTTCTCAGCCAAATTCTAGTCCTCAGAGCGAGTCCCTCACTTCACTGCCTCTGCCTCATGCTGGTCATTCCAGTGGAAATGCCCCTCCCCTCCCAGTCCCACCTGGTGAATTTTTTCATCTTTCAGGATTGGCCATATGCTACTCTCTTCCAAGACAGAAGTATTCTCTCCAGTATTGATTTCTTCTATAATATTATTTATTCTACGACACTTATTACATTGAGACTTACAAAAGATGTTTTTTCTTACACATACTGCATGAAGGCATATTAACTCCCTAATAATGTTTTAAAAGAGCTTGCATCTCACTCGTCCAATGAAGAAGTTGTATGGCGTCCTTTCCATACTAGGCACTTAATGATTATGAAGGAATAGACTCACTTTTGGGGCAGATGTTTGTATGTGTTGACTGAATGGTCACACCCCCTTGCCTCTGAATAAATTTTACTTAGTACTTCTATTTTTTTGGCTATAACTCCAAAACAATAGGTATAAAGAAACCGAGCATGCATCTTCATGAACCTTTCTGTTATTAACAAGTCCTCTTTTATTGGAATTATCAAAGTTTTCAACCACTTTACACAATTGGATATTTATCTTTGATTATTAATGACCTGATCATTTTATATGGTCCCATGAATAAACAGTTATTCCCAGGCCTAGCCTTTCATTTGAGAGTCAGTTTTGTTTTTCTTTAATTAATAAATTTTCTTGTTATGAGCAGTTTTAGTCTTCTTTGGCTTGATTTTCAAATATTAAACTTGTCTTGCATGTCTGG
This sequence comes from Pedetes capensis, assembly GCA_007922755.1. Taxonomy (NCBI): domain Eukaryota; kingdom Metazoa; phylum Chordata; class Mammalia; order Rodentia; family Pedetidae; genus Pedetes; species Pedetes capensis. Next base: position 103,404 of record VMDO01006012.1, on the reverse strand, counting down.
AAAAATCTCACTGGATTGTGCTATATAATTGTTTTGGATTGTTGGATTTTATTTGCTAATATTTTGTTGAGGATTTTTGCATCTATGCTTATATAGGTCTGTGCTGTTGTTGTTGTTGTTATTGTTGTTGCTTTTTGTTTTTTGTCCTGCTGGGAAATTAAAACCAGGGCCTCCTGCATGCTAACCGAGTGTTCTACCACTGAGCTACACTCTCAGCTCAGCTTCCCTCTCTTGTAATTCCTTTGCCATTGGTATTAATGGTAACACTTGTCTCAGAAAGTGACTTGAAAAATATTTCCTCAGCATAGGTCTGTACTCTGAATGAGATTGTGGAGAATTGATATAATTTCCTCCATATTCAAGTTCTCTCTTTCCACGTGAGTTTTGGCACATCGTACCTTCTGAGGAAATGTTCATTTCATGCAGGTTAACAAATTTCCAGGCATTTAGTTGTTTTTATCTTTTCATCCTTCATATGCTCTATAACAATGCCTCCTCTTTCATTTCTTATATTAGTAATTTTGCTTAGTCATCCTGGCTATAGGTTTATTGATTTTAGTGATCTTTTCAAAAACCAACTTTCATTTTGCTAAATTTTCCTCCATTGATACCCTGTTTAAAATTTCATTAATTTCTCTTCTAGTTTTCCTTATTTTTTTAAATTATGCTTATTTTGAATTTTATTTACCCTTCTTTTCCTAATTTCCTAAAGTGAAAGCTTTGGTGATTGAGTTTTGGTCTTCTTTTCTAGCATATACAGCCAACCCTATAAATTTCCTCATATTCTTGTTAGGTGTCCTGGAGTCGAGTCCAACTCACAGTGAGCCTATGTACAATAGAATGAAATACTCCCCAACACCGTACCATGCTTAGCACTATTACCAATGCTTCTCTGCTATTTACAGGGTTTTAAATGTCTGATTGTTTTGAGACTGGGCTGACAGCTACTTCTCCCAAACCTACAGCCCTCAGTATTGCCAGACAGTCTCCCATCCAAGGACTAACCCCACCCAACCCTGCTTAGCTTATAAGATCAGATAGGATCAGATGCCAGGGCTACAGCTCTAGACAAATTTCCCTATAAGCTCTGCTTTTTTGTAGGGTCTTATAAACCATAATACATTAGGTTTTCATTTTCTTTTAATCAAAATATTTTTAGATACCTCTCAAAATTTCTTATCTTGATCTATGTCTTCTTTAGAAATATTTTGGAACTTTTCTGGCCATCTTTCTGTTACTGATTTCTAATTTAATTCTATTGTTGCCTGAGGCAAGATGTATGATTTTTGTTCTAAGTTTGGTAGGGTGTGTTTCGTGGCCCAGAATGTGGTCTATCTTGGTAGATGTTCTGTGTGAACTTGATAAGAATGTATAATCTGCTCTCAGTGGATGAAGTAGTTTATAGCTATCATCTATATCCTGTTGATAGGTAATGCTGTAGAACTCAAACCTGTCCATATTGATTTTCTGCCCTTTGGATCAGCTCATTTCTTATCCACTCCAACAATCTGTCTTTTCATTAGTATATTTAGACCATTAATTTTTAAGGTGGTTGTTGATACATTGGATTGCTATCTACAGTATTTATTATTTTCTATATGTTGCACTGGGCTAGTTCAGTAGGTAGAGCTCTGCGCTGCAGTCTCTGAGGTCCCAAGTTCAATTCCCAGCACTGCAAAAATGGGAGAAGGGCCTGGCAATCCACTCCCAAGGCAATCCCGAAATAGCCATTGAAAACCCTGTGAAGGTCAATATGAGTTGGATACCGACTTGACGGCACCTAACAACAACAACAACAACATATGTTGCACTTGTTATTTCTATTTTTGCCTTCCATATTTGTGTCTTTTATGGTTTTAACTGAGCATTTTGTATGATGTATTTTTGCTCCTATTTATTATATATCTGTTGTACTTCATTTTCTTTTTCTGATGGTTGTCTTATAGTATGATGTCCCTGATTCCACACCCTCTTCTGAATCCCATTTGATTTTCCATCCCATATGTACTGCTGTAGTCACTTTTGAATGATCTTTAGCAAATTTCTATTTGTGTGTGATATTAATGGTATTGTTCAGTACCTCCCACATTCTGTTGAATCCCTTTTCTTGAGAATAGGAACAAATATGGATCTATTTCAGCCAGTGGGTTGCTTAGCTCTTTTCCAAATCTCTTAGCATAAGCAAGTGAGCACCTACATCTCTTTGTTGAAACATCTCACTTGGTATTCCATCAATTCCTGGAGCCTCGTGTTTCTCCAACTACTTCAAGGCAACTTCCACTTTGTCCTTCAGTACTATTGGTTCCTGATCATATGCAACTTCTTAAAATGATTGGTCATCTACCAGTTCTTTTTGATAGACTGACTCCATGTATTCTTTCCATCTTCTTTTGATGTTTCCTGTGTCATTTAATATTTTCCCTGTAGGATCCTTCACTATTACCATTTGAGGCTTGAGTTTTTTAATTCCTTAAGGTTGATAGAAACAGAGTAAATTCTTTCCTTTTGGTTTCCTATTTCTAGCACATATCATTATAATATTTGATTTTTGTCTCCTGGAGTTGCCTTTTGAAATTTTCTCTTGAGTTCTTTAACTTCATCATGTCTTCCTTTTACTTTAGCTGCTCTTCATTCAAGGTCAAATTTCAGAGTCCCTTTTGACATGTAATTTGGTCTTTTCTTTTTTTTCCCCTGTCTTTTTAATAACCCTTTGCTTTCCTCATGAATGATGTCTTCAATATCATGCCACAACTTCTCTGGTCTTCGATTATTAGTGTGTAATGCATCAAACCTATTCCTGAGATGATCTCTGAACTCAGGTGAGGTATACACAAGATCATACCTTGGCTCTCATATACTTGTTCTGATTTTCTTCAGTTCAGTTTGAGCCTGCATATGGGCTGATCCACAATAAGCACCTTTTCTTGTTCTGACTTTTTATTGAGCTTTTCCATAATCTATTTCCACAAATGTAGTAAATTTGGTTCATGTGTGTTTCATCTGGTGACTTCCATATGTACAGCCACCATTTATGTTGATGAAAAAATGTATTTGCAATGAAATGGTTGTTGTTCTGACAAAAGTCTATCATGTGATATTCAGGATCGATTCTGTCACCACAGCCCTATTTTCCAACTACTAAGCCTTCTTTGTTGTTAGGTGCCGACAAGTCAAGTCCGACTAACCCTATGAAGTTTGCTATGAGTAAGACACGACTCTAAGGCACCTAACAACAAGCCTTCTTTGTCTCCAACTTTTGCATTCTAGTCACCAGTAATTATCAGTACATCCTGATTGCATGTTTGATCTATTCCAGATTGCAGAAACTGATAAAAGTCTTTCCTATCTTCATTTGTAGCCTTAGTGGTGGGTGAGTAAATTTGAATAATAGTCATATTAACTAGCCTTCCTTGTAAGCATATTGATATTATTGTACCACTGACAGCATTGCACTTCAGGATAGATCTTGATATGTCTTTTTTGATAATGAATGCAACCCCATTTCTCTTTAATCTGTCATGGACATAGTAGACCACATGATTATCTGATTCAAAATGGCCCATACTGATGCATTTTCTCTCACTGATGCTTAGAATGCCGATGTTTACACGTTTCACTTCCCTTTGATGATTCCTAATTTTCCTAGATTCATATTATGTACATTCCACATTCTAATTATTAATGGATGTGTACTGTATTTCCTTCTCACTTTGAGTCATGCCCACATCAGCAAATGGAACCTTTTATGTGACAGTTCAGTAAAAATGATAGAGTAAATAAACATAATATGACAATGATAATTTGGTTTCCTCCAATGAGAAGCATATAGATGGTTTCTCTTAGAAAAATGTGGAGAATGATGTAACTAAAATATTTCAGTGATTGAATCATAGGTTGAAAACTATTTGAGAGTAGATATTAGGATGTATGACAGGCATTTCATAAATACTTCTTAATCGGCCAGCTGACTGACACATAATCTGTGCTAATAGTCAGTTTGGGGATAGTTGGCCAGGGCAAAATATGACTTTTATTAAGTCTGATAATTAACATGTGTTAAAAGAAACAAAGATTTAAAGAACTATTGGCTTTAAGTCTATTCTCTCCCTTAGGAAGTACTCTTTGTTTTCTGTTTCTAGAAAATTTAAAACTGAATGTGACCTTACACTTCTCAAACTGTGGGCTGAGATGACTGGAAAGATATTTTAAGTATTCAAGGGAAAGACAGGAACATAAGAATAAACTACCACTATTAGGTTGTTTGGACACAACTGCTTAATAAATGAAACAATTAGGTAATTCCCTTGCCCTAAGGACACAATAAAAATTTTACAGAGACACTGAGGATATTGTGAATAAAGGAAGTTTGCAAGCATTTGATACATCCCATCATCTACATATGAAGTATGGCACATGGGTCAGGAAGCCAAGATTGGAATCCATCATCACCATTAAAACATAAAATACTGTAAAAACATATGTATGAGCCTCATTTGAATAAAATAAAAGTGGACTATTTAGGAGTATAAGTAGTTCCTGACATGTTGATTTCAGAGGTCCCAATTTACATTAGTTCTTTGGAATTCATAGTGCATTGGCCAATAGAGAGAATGTTAACAAGCATGATAATGTAGTTACCCAACCATATACCAATTTATACCATTGTATAGTTAAGGACAGTTAAAATTACACTGGATTACATTTAACAGTTTTTGCACTGAATATTTCTACTATACTATGGGTGAAGTACTGAATGAAAGAGCATACTTTATAGTGAATAGTGTAAACATACAAACATACCTATGTACCTCCCTACATACATACATTCATACATACATACCTATGTCATGCCCTGAGGGAATTCAGAATTGAAGTTAAGCACCAGCTGTGCATGGGATTTGGTAACCATTCAAAACTGGTTATGGATATTAATTAATGCTTCAAGAATATTTTTCTCCATTTTTTCCAAAATTTAGAAATATTTCTATATAGAAATGTATTTGTGTGGTGACTTAGTCAATGGATATATCTTGGTCAGATATTGTAGAAGTATGCAAAAATATCTTACATGCTAATATTTGTATTAGACATATTCTGATCCTGGTTTTAAGATTAGAATTACTTCATTACCTTTGCTATAGAATGGATGTTAATCAATGCAGTCCAATAGAAAAATAATTTCATATAGAAATATATTCTCCAATGTTTTTGTTAGGTGCCATTGAATCAGGTCTGACTCATAGCAACCCTCTGTCCAACAGAATGAAACACTCCTCAACACTGTGCCATGCCCAGCAATGTCAGTGCTTGTCTGCTATTAATAGAGTTTTCAATGGCTACTTGTTTGGGGTTTATTTTGGGAGTGGATTGCCACATTCTTCTCCCATTCTTGTGGTACTGGGTGTTGAACCCAGGCCCTCAGAACTACAGAGCAGCACTCTACCAACTGAGTTAAGCTCCAGCCCATATTCTCCAATAGAAATATATATATATATATATACATATATATATATATATATATATATATATATATATATATACATATATACACACTCACATATATATATGTATATATATATATTCATTCTAGTAGCCACATTCAAAAAGGAATGTATGAAATTAATTAAAAATATATTTTATTGAAACTAATATATCTAAACAGGCTTGGGTTTTGCTTAGTTGGTATAGTTGGTAGAGTGCTTGCTCTGCATATTCTGAGGCCCTGGGTTTGATCCTAAGCACCCCTAAAATGGGAGAAACACCTGGCAGCCTCTTCCAAAACAATTAGCCATCAAAAACCCTATAAATAGCAAAGAAACTCTGACATAGTGACAAGCATGGCTCAGTGTCAGGGAGTGTTTCATTTTGTTGTAGAGAGGGTTGGCATGAGTCAGACCCAACTCCACAGCACCTAGCAATGACAACAATATACCTAAAATATTATCATTTCTACATGGAAAGCAATGTAAACACGATTAGTAAGGTATGCCCTTGTTTTCATATTGAGTCTTTGAAGCCCCATGCTTATTTTTTTACATTTGACTTTACACTGTATTTGTAGTAGCCATACTTTTAGGATTCAATGGCTATAATATTAGAAATTACAGGTGTGGACTTATTAAAGTAATATTACCTGGTTTGGGCTAATTTCAACTCTCAGGCCTTAACCCAGATGTACTGAATCAGAATTTCTAAGGGAGGGCTGAGTGATCTGAAATTTTAATTATTTTCTAGTTGATTCTTCATTGTGTTAATATTTAGAGGACTTTATCTCTAAAAGTGCATGATTAATCTCCCCAACGCATACACACATGCTCACAAGCGTATATGGCATGATCTCAGTTAGCTCCTATTTTCCTGGAATACAGAATAAATTCTCTTTCCTCCATCTCCACTTCCATAAGGTACCTGATACATGTGTCCATTTTCTGGTGGAAAGAATTCAGTTGTTTTCATTGAGAGAGCTCAAATTCTGAGAACATCTGTTAGAAAAAGCCTGCATTTTGGCCATGCCCAGCTACCACTAATCCTGAAATTGGGCAATTCTGTTTTAGTCAGTTGGAGACTACTTAATGCAATTTACAATTGACACAGATAATTTAACAGACACAATTTATTATAACCCCCACCCCTTTTGTTTTAGAATAAAAGCATTTTCAGTCAGTTCTATGCACCAAGGTTGGTTGAAACATTAGAGTACTTCCTGAATGGGTTTGGAACACTCAGAGAAATGGCCAGAATGCCCAAAATAGTTTTCTTTTCCACATTGAGAGAATTGATTATCACATCCACAGAAGCGACAGATAGTAATAAAAGTGAAAGAAAATAATAAAAAATATTGTCTCAAAAGGATCCTTCAATCATTCTTCTAGAGGCAGGTGACTTTTTACAAACTTCCTATTGGTGAATCAAATCCGAACTGAATTCTTGCGTTAAATGTGTTTACTTTTGCACCAAAAACAGTAACACAGACAGTGTGTTTCAATTAAAAGGAACCCTGGAGCAAAAATGTGTTATAGTCAGGGGTGGAAGCAGAGTGTATCATTATCTCATAGGCACAGCAGTCAAGATAATGAACAGCTAAGAAGACTGGACAATGGAAGGTGAAGTATGACTTGTCATGAAACTGTCAATAGACTCTCAGCTCACTTTCCATTAGTAGGTGCTGTGAAATTGCAGGGATGTGCTGAGCAGCTGGGGAAAAAAACTAAAATAAAAGTGGCTCAAGAGCACTTAGTATTTTTAAGCCTGATTTAATATTTGCTGCTGTTACCAAGAGCCTTGAAACAGGGATCTCAATGTTTAATTTCTCTTAGTCAGTCAGTTGATGGTTGGGTTTGTCCTCTACAATCTTGACCTTGAAACAGAAATTCCTTGAGTACTTTTTCTTTGAGGATTTTGCTTTGTTTTGTTTTGGTTTGGTTTTTGTTATTTTTCTTCTTTAATATGGACTGTAAGATTTGAATGCGATTTGGATTTCGGTCCAAAGTGGAGACATTTTGTAACTCTAGTGAGAGGTGGGTTGAGGGTGTATTGGGTTTAGGTAAAAATGAAATGCTATTGGGCTAAGCTCAAGTACAAATATCTCTAACAGATAAAACTAGATAGCAGGCCAAAAAGAAACATCAAAAACAATAAGGTTGAATTTCCAATGAAAAACTCATTAAGACTATATGTCCAAGAAGATACATTGAAAAAAATATCCATATCTGGTAATAGAAAAAAATCAAAGAATTGTAAATGCTGGTCGAGTAGCCCTTATATGAAAAGAGAAGTGTTTCAATTTTTTTTAAATTTTGAAATATTTGCATGCACCCAATGAGATCATTGGGCTGGGGTTTAGCTCCAGTGGGTCGATTGCCACAACGCACTTTCTAAGGACTGAGTTTGATCCCTAGCACCACAAAAATGAAAGACGTGGCAATCCACTTCTGAAGCAATCCCCAAATCATTGGCCATTGAAAACCCTATGAGGGTTGCTACGAGTTGTATCTAACAACAGCAACAACAAGAAGGAGATAATTTGGGGATGGAATTCAAATCTAAACATGAAATTCACTTATTTTTCATCTTCTCCTTGCATAGCCTGTAGGTGACTTTATATCTAACATTTTAATAATTTTGTACATGAACCAAAATTTTTTGTTGCCAAATTTTCCACCTGTGGTGTCATGTCACTTAGAAACTTGTAAATATTAGAATATTTAGGATTTTGGGTTTTCACTCTGGGGGGTGATCAAGCAGTGTAACTATTTTTGACAGGTGACGTTCTAGGTCTGGGAACAGGTGAACAAGATGGGGTTCTAGGTCTGGGAACAGGTGAACAAGATGAACAGGGCCCTGGCTCAGATGCAGGGAGACAGGCAAGGGGTCTGTTAAAAAATGAAGACAATCATTTCACATAGTAATAAGTGTGATGAAGAAAATCTAACTATTTTGGTAGAGTGACTAGGGGACCAGACAGTTGATCAATGACAACCTCACTGAAGACAAAAATATTTTCAGTCAAGGGGAGAAAATTAGAAGTAAGGAGAAGATCTACATGGAAATAAATGTTAATGCTAGAAGGATGCTGAAAGAAACCACAATCTTCTGGCTGGGTTTTGTGTGTGTGTGTGTGTGTGTGCGGTACTGGGGGTTGGACCCAGGGCCTCGCACTTGCATGCTCTGCAAGTGCTGGACCACTGAGCTGCACCCTCAGCCTATTTTTTACTTTTTTGAGACAGGGTCTCACGAAGTTACACAGACTGCCTCTGGTCTCAAACTTGCAATCCTCCTACCTCCGCCTCCCTAGCTGCTGGGTTACAGGTGTGTGCTACCACACCAGGTTTTTCTGGTTTTCTTAATGGTGAAATTCTTACCTTTTAAAGAACTAAGAGCGGTTCCTAGGCATAGATTTTGAGTCTTTGTGGTAGGGCTTGTGGTTTCTTTGTTCTCAAATATAGAAATGTCCAACTGGTGGCTAATTGATGAATTTCTAGAAGTATTTCAAGCCTTTTTCAGTCCCTTTAACTCCAAGGTAAGAATATTTTGTGCCTCACAGACTTTATGCCTGTTCTTAGAGCCACACATTGACATTTAAGAAACACATGTCTTCTCATCCCATGTATACCAAGTGCCCAGTGCCAAGCACAGAGCAGAGACACTATAAACATTTCTTGCATGAAAGAAACAATAGAAAAGAAGAAAGTCCCTCAAAGCCAATCTATTAAATTACGTTCTCATGGACAGGTCACAGAATTGCCAAGCTCAAATTCTAAGGTTGGCTTCAAAAGCATTAAGTGGGTAGTTTTAAAATCCCCAGACCTCACCCTTGGGGAGTCTTAGTAGATCTGGAATGATACCTAGGCATCTGATTGGAATTTTATCAGTAAACAGTTTTATAAGCAGTGTTGGGTCAAGGCGGAGGCAAGTAAGGAGGGAAACCAAGCTTTTCTGTGCCTGTGGCATGCTTGCCTTCAGGTGTTGTATATTAACTCACCCTTTCAGTGCCTGCAGCTGTAGCCCCGTGGCATCCAATCCCGTCAGATCCCGGAAGCTAAGCATAGTCCGGCCTGGTTAGTATTTAGATGGGAGACTGCCTGGAAATACTAGGTGCTGTAGGCTTGGGAGAAGGGCCCAGCAACCCACTCTCAAAAATCAATCTGCCATTGGAAACCCTATGAATATCAGAGAAGCACAAACAATTCTGTTTGTCATGTTGGACTTGGGGTCGCTATGGGTTGGATACCGACTTGACAGCACCTAACAACCACCACACCGTTTCAGTAAGTAGTGTATTTGAATTAGAGTCAATAACCCAGATTATCATTACCGTGTTTAAGCATATAATGTACAAAGTGAAGGTAAATTTTGTTGTTTAAATTGAAATTTCAGTAGAGCCAATAACCAAGATTATTGTTACTGTGTTTAAGCATATAACGTAGAAAGTGAAGGTAAATTTTGCTGTTCACATTGAAATTTCAGAAGTCAAGTGGGGCACAACACAGATTTTCCCCGTAGAAATATTTGCAGAAACTGCCTGTCTATGCCAGTTCCGAACCTGACAATGAAATCTGTCCTCCTAATAGCCAGAAAGTTATACATATTGAAGCATATTTAATAGCTGATATGTTCATACACTAAACGCTTTGGATAGTTAAAAATTTAGATCAGAACTCAACTTTTTCCCCCTATGAAACGCCAGCCAGGCACATTGCATTAATGACGGTGGGTATGTCTGAATGTAAATGGGGGACATCTGGCGATATCAGGAGATCAAACGCTGGGAGTCTGCGTGGTGGCTCTCATCTGTTTGTCACCCAGCAGGTGTAATGGATGGCAGGCATGTGGGCTCTTTGCCCAAGTGAATGTACAGCCCTAACCTATGGAGGGGAGAAGAAGTTTCCTCGGTGGTTCTGAAGGATCACAGCTCAGGATAGGTGGGCAGGGGGCTTGGGGAGGGCAGGGCAGGTGGAGGGGAGATTTCCCCGACACCAAGTCCTTTAGTCAAAACGCAGTTTTCTAGCCTACAGGCATTTTCCTTGTCCTGTTCCAACAAACTTCCACAGCCCAATTTGTTATTCAAAAATTTATGGAAAATGTATGTACAAGTGAAAAGGGTACATTGTGCAGAAAAGGGAAGCAGCTTGTAAGCATATCATTATGCGTGAGCCATGGGGCCCGCAGATGGCACTTCTACTCTGAAACGAGAGCGGTGCCAAAAGCTAAACTCTAAATACATTTAAATCACATATCTTTACTTAAAAATGGAGTATTTTGGAAGGAAAAGCAGATGATATTTAAGTACACAAGTGCTATTCTTTTGTTCCTCATATAATAGAGCCCTTTACAAAAGTCCCTGCCTTCTGAGTGCTCAGTAAGCCTTTGATTCCTTAAATTCCCCAGCGGATTTAGCTGCAGTGCATGGCTCAGTTCTTAATAGGATTAACCATTGAGGTAGTACCTTGCTGCAGAACAACTCTTGAAGTATCCTTACAGTTATTGAAAATTAAAGGATTTGTTGTGATTACTATGTTCAATGCTAAAAGCAAACCTTTGTTTTCTGCATTGGAAATAGTAACAAAAAATTATCATGACATATGGGCTTCTTATTTTAATTGAAAATAAATTTAGTTCTTAGACTGTGCCAATCTGTTAATTAATTAGAGGGAGGGTAGGAAAGGGATGAAGGCATTTGTTTGCTGCTTAATATAACGATTTTCTGGAAATATTTTTTAATATAGTAATCATGCCGGCTTCTTGTTGCTAGTGTGGTTATATTTACTCTACATGTAGAATTTGTATTTTTAAAGGGTACAGTTCACATTGGTGAGACTAACACAGTAAATAATCAGGTCATTTTTATTTCTTTAAAAAAAATTAACATGGTGTTTCCTAGCACCTTATATAATGAGTCTTGTAGTTCTGCAATGGATTTTGAATGTGTCTTCCTAATTTTTATTGATGCTATTAGATCTGACAGCAATGTGATTAAAATACGTATGGTTTGTATTTAAGAATTTAGAACATAGCCTTTTATTTTAATAGTTGAACAACTTGATCTGTTTAACAGCTGTACTCTTAGAAAATCCCAGGGTATAATAATATCTATATGACATTGGGTATATGGGAGTCTTCAATTTTCAAAATACTGCAGGCACATGTTATTTCCACATTTTCTACCCCCTTCCCTATGCTCTTATTTTGAAATATTTGAGGTAGTGTAAATTCCTTCCAATTCTTTTGGCCTGCATTGAGTTGGCGTAGAGATGTTTGAGAGAGACCTGTGTGTGTGTGCATTAAAGCACTTGTATATATGAGGAGTGAATGGGGGTAGAAACGTGAGTTATTTTTAAGAGATAGAATTTCTGTTTTTTCTGCCAACTCCCAGTAAAACATAGCGATGGCTAATAAGGTGTTGGTAAATAAAAATCCACTGGGAGTTCCTGTTCGTGCACAGATAGAAATCAGTTACTGTTATTAGTAAATTGTTCACTTCCAATTGAGTGCTGATAAAGCCAATCTCAAAGGGCTTCAGAAGTATCATACATGAACTGGATCGCGGTATCGCCCCTATTAAATTCTTGTGCAAATTTCTCTACTTAGTCCTTCCTGTAAATTTTTTAATAGACCAGCCCTAATCGGGATTTGTGTGTTTAGCGACCAAATTATTTTTAAACTGAACAGAGTGTACTTTTTTTTCTTACTCCTTTTCAGTTTCATGGCTTTCTGTGGGGTGCTGTGGTTATTCTGTATTTTAGGGTGGTCTTGCATTTCCTGTCATTCTTTCACCAAGGATGAATGTTGATGTGCAATTTTAGACAGTCAGCTCACTTGATCACTTATTCACTTGATCACTCAAATAACTCTCCATACGTGGTGTGAATGCTGGGTTATAAGGAAGAGGTTCATTTGTCTGCATATCAGGGAGTGGACATCGTGAGCCACTAGGTAACTCTTTGAGGGATATTGTAGGCAATATTTGAGACGATCAGAGCAACAATTAAAGTTTGTTTATGGACAGAGGTTAAATGTGATAATTATTATACTACAAAATAACAAAGTGTGCTGGAGCTCCCACACACAAAGGTCAAACTCTTTATGACTTAAAAAGCATTCTTCTTCCTTTGGTTAGTTCCCCATCTGTCCATATTTAAAATGAGATGATGATAATTTTATATCTCTTTATATGTTTCAATAACAAATTAGATATCCCAGAACGTTCCAATGCAAATCATTTCTCAAGCAAAGTCTTCTGGCAAATTTGTTTTAATTTTCTTAATGATTACACAGTGTCTGCAACAATGGGCTTAAACATAAATAAGATCATTTGCCTGGCACAGAATTGGAAAGTGTTTCGATCTGCTGTACATAGGGTCGCTATGAGTCGGACTTGACTCAACAGCACCTAACAACAACAACAATGATTTCAAATTTTCTGAGAAAGACAAATATATGTGCTTCAAAGTAAAGGAAATAATAGCAAAAGATTCACAGTTTCTGGTGAGACCTAAAGGTTTCTGCTTACACCAACTTGTCTTCAAAAAGGGTATTTTTTATCCTAAAGCTATTTGGTAAATAAAAATAGTCCTTACATAATCTAGTACTCATTTGATTGCACTCCAGACCTCCATAAGAGCACTATTTTATATACTTTAGCAAAAGCAAATGAACTTTAACTATCTATAAATTAATTATAATTAGCAACTGATTTAATGTTTTCTTCTGCATTACTATATATATATATATAATATATATATATATATATATATATATATATATATATATATATATATATATATTCCTCTGAAACAAACATTCTAGTCATGCAACACACAATTATTAGTTCAAGTTGAAGTGATTCTAAATAAAATTGGCCTCATATTTATTCATTCAGAAAATAAGCAGAGAGAGCATATTTTATAAAACTCCAGTAATTTCTGTATCAGATAACCCTTAAGCAAAATAAGATTTGACCCTTTCAAAATTGCTTAATGAATTGGCATTACACAGAGTATCTTTTTAAACTCCTGTAGAATTATTTTTCCCTTTTCCTGAAGCCTTTGAACATAAGCTTTGGATCACAGACCCTGCATTTGAATGTTGAAAATATAATTGTGTTTTGATTGGTTTGGTGCATCTTTATGATAGAAGCCATGCATTCTAAGCAAAACCATGCCAACATTTGACAGATTATTGTAGAAATCTCTGTGTGAAAGGATGAATAAAATTAATTGAAATGTTATCTTATGGACTAAAAACTCCAAGATTCTCCATAACAAATGAAAGTCGTCTTTGGCCAGAAGTGATATTGCAGGGAATAGAGCACATTATTATTTTTAAAAATCTAAAAATAAATAAATAAAAATACTATTTTAAATGTATTCTGAGCATACTCTGTCATTGCTATTTGGATGCCCATAATTTTTTTGTGATGTTGGTCAGGGCCACCGAAGGTTATACTCTGCTCATTAATCTCTAACACATATTTGATAGTTCTTTAATCTATTTGTCACAACCGCAGTGGGCCTTCTGATCCTGAGGGAGGCTTCCGGGGCTTTTGAATGTTTTGAAATTTATTCTCTCGGCTCTCCCTCTTCCTAAAATCCAACGTAGCTTGCTTGAGGATATCAATGCATTTCAAATAGCATTTATAATGAGGCCAGTCTCTTGTTCTACTCTACAAATTTGCCATTAAAAGCAAATAAAATGTGAGATCTTCCTCCCTCTTCTGAAGCCTGAGGACCACATCCATAAGTGCAGTTGTAGGTTTTCCACTACACATTGGCCAAATTCTGTCCTCATCATAAAGGAAGTGCATCGAACAGGTGACGTTAGTTAGCAAGATTTCTTTGCATGAAGCATCCTTGTATTTTAAGTCATTTGTATTTATTAACATGGCTATTTTTATAGACTTTTGATATGTTTTTCTGGTACCTATGACTAGATGGCAAGGTTTCAGTGGTTGGTTGGCGGCTTACCCTTCAATGTACCCTCCTCAGAGCCTCAGACAGGTCTGTAAGCAGCATTAGTGCCTGGCCGCAAGCATGCAAACTCCACGAATACACAAGCCTGCCTGTGTTCTTTGTTCCCCAGCAGTATCATCTAGGGAAGGGATAACTGATGGAAAGATGATGCAAGCCACGTGTGTGTGTATATGGTTTTTTCTAAATGTCTCAGGCACATGAAAAATAGTAAAAAGAAAGCTGGTGAAATTAACTGTCTTAATAAACTTTATTTAACCTAATAGATCCAACTTTTTGAATCTGCAAAGCAAAACTGTTTTCAATGTATTTTGCATTCTAATACCAAATCTGTGAAATCGGGTATGTATCTCACCCTTGCAGTGCATGTCAATGACGTCCAGGTTGGCCACATTGCAAGCATTCAATATCCACGTATAGTTGAAGGTTACTGAACTGCACAGCAAAGACCTAGAGCTGGAAATGGTGTCTGATACGTAATCAGCACTGAGTTAAACATTTGTCAGATAAATGAGAGAATATTAGTTGATGAGTTTCAATGTATCAGGACAAAATAATAATTTTCTGTTACACAATTATTTTGTATAAGTCCAAATCCCTCATAAAATTCCCCTGTTAAGTTACTGAACTTTTATTTCATTTTATAATACCCTGTTTTTGAATAAAGCTGAAGTTCCTAAACATATAAATTGCAGAAATCCATTTGAACTGCTATTTCATTTTCCTCTGCTGTCTGGAATGAAACTCATATGCTCATATTTTTATGTCTGTGAAATCTTCATTTTTATTCATTAGAAAGAAGTCAATTAATTTGCATTTACTAATCTCCCATTCCTCACATTGTAATATCATTCTCTTTGTATCTAAAGGGAAAATTGTAATATTTCTTTTAAGCCTATAAACTTAATTTCCATTAAGGGAACTAGTAGTTTGAATGAAGATAACAACATCTTCCAAGTTTTATTCCTAATGTGAGGCTTTTTATAGGTTTTTCATTGTCACTTCTATTTGTGGCATTTGTGTAAAATATATAGTCTGGTGTTTGCTTAGATTTTCTAATTTATATGGGTAATGGTGGAAAAATCCACCTAAAAATGCAAATCAAGCCATCTCAAAATTATCCCCCAAATGTCAATAATGTTTAATTATTCTAAATTGTGTATTTCATAAGACTTTTAAATAAGATATTTAAATTTCTCAAATTTCCTACAAAATTTAAATGGAAAGTTAAAGTAATTTGATTGAATCATAAATAGTTCCAGATTAATTGCTGCCAATATTCTAGAAAGTATGTTTGTATTAGACCAAAGGATTTGGAATAAAAGTCAGTGACATTGTCCTATTTGTGTACAGTTTTGTTTATATCAGATGAATTTATTTATAGGGATGTTTAGAAAAATGCTCAACAAGATATAAGCAGTGGTTATTACTGGCTGAGGTATTTTTGAATGACTTTTACTTGCTTTTTATTTAACTGAATGATTTAAACTGCTTTACAATGATGCTATAAAAGAATATACAAAAATAATTTTAAAAATATAGATCAAATCACATTGTAGTGACATAAAATCCTGTGTAAAATATAGCAGAAATTTAAGTTTTAGAAAAATACAGATTTTGAGTTTGCTTAATTTTATTATCATTTAATTGATAATGTATCATACTTCAGTCCATATATAAGTTTATCTGATTTGTACATATAAATACACCTATATATGCTTATAGCCGTACCAAATGGGCATCTGATCCCATCTGATCTCAGAAACTAAGCGGATAATCCTTGAATGGGAGACTACCTGGGAATACCAGGTGCTATAGTCTTGGAAGAAGGACCTGGCAGCCCACTCCCAAAACAACCAAACATCAAAAACCCTATGAATACCAGAGAAACACTGACATAGTGCTGAACATGGCACAGTGTCAGATAGTGTTTCATTCTGTTGTATATAGGGTCACTATGAGTTGGGCCCAAGTCAACAGCACCTAACAGCAACAATATATAGGTGCTGTTGAATTGTGTCCAACTCATAATGACCCTCATAGAGGTTTCAATGGCTGATTGGACATTGCTTTGGGAGAGGATTGGCACATTCTTCCATTTTTGTGGTGCTGAGGATCAAAGTCATGGCCTCAGAGACTGGAGAGCAGCACTCTACCGACTGAGTTAAACTCCAGCATATATATATATATATATATATATATATATATATATATATATACACACACACACGTATATACATATATATATACATACATACATATATGCATACATATATATATACACGCATACATACATACATATATATATTTGTTTGTTTTTGTTTGTTTTTTGTTTTTGAGACAGGGTTTTCTGGTATAGCTCAGGCTAACCTTAAACTCATGATCTTCCTGTCTCAGACTCCAGAGTGCTAGAATTATAGCATGTGCCACCAACCACCAAGTCCAATTTTTTCTTTTTCTTTCTTCCTTTCTTTTTTTTTTTTGGTAGTACTAGGGGGTTGAATCCAGGTCCTTGCATGTACCTCACAAGTACTCTACCACTGAGCTGCAACCCTTGCCCGCTCTTTTTTATTATTTTTTATTTTGAGTCAGGGTCCCATTAAGTTATACCAGCTGCCTTCTGGCCTCAAACTTGCGATCGTCCTGCCTCAGTCTCCCACATCACAAGGACTATTACAGGTATGAGCCACCATTCCTGGCCCATGTCCAGTTTTATCTGATATACATTCATATAGATGAACACCTAGTAAATAACATTTAGTAAGTGTGTCATCTTAAAGCACATGCCATTTGTTATTGAACATTTGATGAGTGAAATATACTAATCAAAACTATCGCATTTATTCACTTGACAGATACTTTCAATGCATATAAAAATATAGGGTGAGCTTGATAGTTCAGAAATCTGTGTGTAATTATATTTCACCAATAAAAATAAATAATAGCAATAGATATTTGTTCTGCCTGCCATTTCCTTAAGTGTATTATCTATATAATCTTTACAATGAGACTGTGAGTTAGATACTGCTATTATGTCTATCTTACCCAGAAGGAATCTACGGAACATAGAGGATTATAACTTCTCTAGGATCACATGACTAGTAAGTGTTTTTGTCAAGTGTTAAATCCAGGCATTGCACGGTGGAGCCTGGTGATTTAATCTTTACCCTGAGTACACTGTGCACAATGACCATACCTACTTTTGTCTTACATTCTAGCTACAGGCTTTAAAATTCATAACTAATGTTATATAAAATAACAAAGCAAGGAACGTTTCTCTATTGCCTCAAATTGACAGTAGTCATCTCGTAGTCTTATTATTACAGAGAATTCCTAACTTATCTTTAGGATACCTTGGTGATCTGGCTGAGACAAGCCTGTGACCCAGATGCAAGCTTCTCTGTAGCGCTCCCAGGTGAGGCTCAGACACTTGCCCCAGGCTGTGGATGCAAACAAGCCCTCCGTGCTTCTATCTCCCAGATTCAATTTTGATTTTGCATTATTCGTAGTTTTCAGAGTAATTTTTGATGCTGCTCAATGGTGAATATTCTTGAAAACATTCTTGTGATTTTATTTAATAATAAAATTGTTAAACTGTGGCTCTTAATAGTATTAAAAACTAATATTCAGGAGAGATTAAAGGATCAGAACTGCACAAGTAAGTAAACAGACTTGATTATAAGGACACCTAATTATTCCAAGGTACCTAATTAAGTGCTAAAGTTACAGGATGTAAAGACGATAAAGGCTGTAGTCTTTCTAAAGAGGAAATCAAAGAACCTTAGTGCTTTGGTGGGCTCTGATTGCCAACGTGAAACTGGAAAAAGAAAACAAAATAAAAACAAAGCAAATTTATGCAAGGTTTATAATTCTGCCTAGTCTTATCCATTTATCTTTTAAAGACACACAGACTTTGCCAGAGAATTCTATACTTGCTGTTCCCCTATAATTACATTATCACAATGCTATAATAAGGAAGTTAGCCGATAAGGAAGGTGAGTAGCATTTGTCATGTGCTTATTACCTAGCTGTGACCACATTTTGTTGCATCACCACTCAGTTTTGGGTTGGAGGTATTTTGGTCGCATTTTCCAGAGAAGGAGACTGAGGCTCAGTGGGTCTCAGGAGCTATAAACAAGGTTGTGCTGAAGAATGGCAGAGACAATTCAAAAGCAAGCTTCAAGATTTACATTCGATACTCTCCACGGCATTTTTGCAAGCTCTCTACCAGGAAGATCAGCACAGTAGCTTTCAATATTTTTATTCCAAATGCCAGGAGTCTTTGCAGGGTATGGAAGAGCTCTTCAGATTTTCTAGGAAGGACATGGCTGTTGTTGTTGTTTTTGTTGTTAGGTGCCTTCGAGTCGAGTCTGACTCATAGTGACCCTATGTACAGCAGATCAAAACACTTTCCGATTCTGTGCCAGGCACACGATCTTATTTATGTTTAAGCCCATTGTTGCAGACACTGTGTCAATCCATCTGGTGGAGGGTTTTCCTCTTTTGCATTGACCTGCCACTCTTCCAAACATGATGTCTTTCTCTAGGGATTGATCTTTCCTGACTACATGTCCGAAATATGTAAGATGCAGTCTGGCCATCCTTGTTTCCAAGGAACACTCTGATTGCACTTCTTCTAGGACAGATCCATGGCAGTCCATGGTATATTCAATAGATGTCTCCAGCACCACAATTCAAAAGCCATTAGCAGTCTGAAAATACTACTTGACCTTCTGAGGGTGTGTACCAATGTGGTAGCCAGTGGGTCGCACATGCTCTGAAGGTAGGCTCAGCTCAATTGCCATTTCTTCAGCTCACTAAAGCATCTTCCATCCTGGCTGAGACGTGTGGAATAAGGAGGAATTCCTTCTATTTACATATGGAGGTATACATTTGGTGTCCATGGTGAGAGCAAAGTGGGAATTACAGCTATTTATTTTCAGCTATTGTCACTACCATTTTGTCAACCTCTTTTTCATTCAGCATTAATACCACTCCCTTTGTGGAATTAAGAAATCGCCTTTTGAGGATTTTTAGGGAAGTGGAAGGGGTTGGGGGAGGAAGAATAAGAGAGGGTAATGGAGGATGACTAGGATCAAAGTGCCTCAGAACATTATGAAAATGTCACAATGAAACCTATTGCTTTGTAAAATTAGTACATGTTGAAAGAAAGAAAAGCTGGGTGCAGTGGTGCACATCTGTAATCCCAGAGGCAGAGGCAGGAGGATCACAAGTTTGAGACCAGAGGCAGTCTGTGTAATTTAGGGAGACACTGTCTCAAAAGTAAGAAAATGGGCTGGGGGCGCAGCTCAGTGGTGCAGCACTTGCAAAGCATGCAAACGCAAGGCCATGGGTTCAACTCTCAGTACCTAAAAAAGGAAGGAAAGGAAGAAAGGAAGGAGAGAAAGAGAGAGAGAAAGGAAAGAAAGAGAAGGAAGGAAGGAAGGAAGGAAGGAAAAGAAAGAAAGGGAGAGAGGAAGGAAGAAAGGAAAGAAAGAAGGAAGGAAGAAAAGAATGAAAGACAGAAAAGAAGGAAGGAAAGAGGGGGGGAAGAAAGAAAGAAAGAAAGGAAAGAAAGAAAGAAAGAAAAAGAAAGAAAGAAAGAGAAAGAAAGAAAAGAAAGAAAGAAAATTTGCATTTTTTCAAAAAATAGAAAATACATTTATTAGGAGATGAGTCCAAAATCTCTGTTGATGAAATTTTAGACATGTGGCCCTGGAGTGCTGATAATGACAAGGACAATGAGAGCTGGCATGTATCCAAGGGGACTACACATGAGGCTCTATGCTAAGTGCTTTTGATGCATTCTGTATTTAATCTTCCCATCTTTTCTATGAGATAGGTACATATGTTCTCCATTTTTAGATGACAAAAGCTTTGATTATTTTCTCAGAGTAATGTGTGTTATGGTCATTGGACCTTTTCTCTTATATAATATATTTCTCCATAGTATTGACAGTGGTACTAACTAGCAAATATTTGAATTTGAAAGGCAGTAAAGGCATGTCCAAGTTGTATGGGTGACTTAACTTCCAGTTTTAAGATGAAATAAATTATTTGTCAATACAAAGAACAAACATAAATCTATATGTTGCAATACACATACATTTCAGCAATTCTCCCATCCGAATACTGTGCATTTGAGTATCTCCACTACAAAGGGCATTGATTTAAGGGATTCGAAAACAGATATACCATAATACCATTTTGGTATTTTTGTATGCTAACAGTAATGGTCTGTCATGGTCAAAGTGACCGAACTAATACACAGGTTTTGTATCATGTTTTAAATTCCTCTCTTGAAAGATTTTCTAAAGAGATAAGGTATGTAGTTTAGTTCCCTTAGCTTCTAATTTTAACTTTCCTACATTTTGAAGATGTGTAACATTTATTTGCATTTTTTTGTTTATGCGCTCCTTTGAACCTTGCCTATTCTCTTTTTTATCTTAACAGCTACATCCACCTTTTCCTTGCGTGAGGAGTCTGGGGCTTCCTTCATCCTTTGGCTTTGCTGTGGAGCACTCCTAGAAAGCCAGCCGAGTTGTGTATCGAAGACTCGCTCTTTTGGTGAGTGGAATCATAGCTACAATTTTGTGTTTTCTTCCGCCTCGAGTTCGGTTTTCATTGTTGACCAATGCGCTTTCATACAGTGCCCGTAATAGAGCTGTTGCTTTTCTAGATCTGTGCAGGAAAGTTTTTATTTTTTCCTTTTTATTTTTTCATTCCTTTTTTCCTTATGATAATATGTACTGATATTTTATGTCCCTGAAATCTGCTATTACCTTGTTTCCTCCTATCCAATCAAATGACTTTACACTTCTTCAGCTATGCGCCTGTCTCTTCTTCACCTGAATGGGTCCATATGGCTTTCCATTACCCCTACCTTCCACCAAGTAATTTGCCTGCCATGCTTTCCTTATTTGCTATGCCCATGTGGAAATTAAGTGTGGTGTCTGTGATTAACTGAACCACATTGTACACAATGCAGAGCGCAAAGAACTTTGGATGGAAGAACTTGGCTCCTGTGATCTGCTTAATGTTAACCTATACAGAACATATGATAGCAAGTCAAAAGGAAGCCACCAGGCCTTTCTTACATTTCTAGTCAAATCCTTTCTGCTTTTATTGTCCCTGAACTGGCATTTTCAATATACATCTATATCATCCGGTCCCATACAAATGTTTCCCAAGAGGACTTTCTTGGAATTCCTACAGTCACTTCATGCTAGTCTTTTGCTTTAACTTATTCACGTACTTTTATTTTATCTTTTTGTTGTTGAAGTGTTGTGAGTTAAACCCAGGGCCTTGCACATGGTAGGCAATTGTTCTACCACTGAGCTCTACCCCTGGCCCTCATTTGCTGTTTAGATCTTGCTTTTATCTTTTAAGAGATCAAATCTTACCAAGATGGCTCACATTGGGGTGGGACAATCAAAGGGTTCTATGGAAACTTTGAATGCATTATGTCATTCTGCTTTGGAGATGGGGCATCTGAGTACACTAAAATATCAGTTATTGCCTAATTTTAGTCATGTGAGTATGTGTACAGACTGTATGGCTAAAGGTAAGATGTGGGAAGTGATTCTTAAAAACTTGTATGGATTGGACAAATAAATGGAAAGTGTATCTGAATTCATTCTTTTTATTTTTTATTGCTAGCAGTTTTTCTGTGAAAATGAGGTGGTGAATAAAGAGGAGGTCTTAGGTGGCTATGGGAGTAGAATGGGCTTAAGGATAAGGGCAATGATGTGGAGACTCAGAAAGAAATGTACGTAAAGTAACCAATTAGTTTGGTTGGAAGAGTCAGTTTGTTGTTAAGTGATGTTGAGTCAGTATCCAACTCATAGTGACTCTATGTACAACAGACAGAACACTACTGTCAGTGCTTTTCTATTTATAGGGTTTTCAATGGCTGATTATTTTTTGCGAGTGGGTTGTGAGGTCCTTCTCCCAAGCTTACAGCACTAGTGTTCCCAGGTGGTCTCCTAACCAAGTACTCATGAGGTTTGACCCTGCTTAACTTTCTGAGATCTGATGGGATATGCTGACACAGTGGTATGACTGCAGGCAACTAATGGAACTTTTAGAGCCTGAATGGGAATCACAGGAGAATAGATTGATATTGAAATTAGATGATGCAATAAGTACTTATCCTGGTACTCAAACTTACAATCAGAGATAAATGAATGCTAGCAGCAGTGCTCACTTTATTGGTAAAGAAACTCAAGTCCAAGTTACTTGTCTGAAATCTACCTCTCTACTATGACTAGTTCCTCCAACCTGCCTTTTTGTTTTTGTTGCTGCTGTTGTCGTTTTTCTGTCCCCTTATATTTTTGGGGTGCAAACTGAATAGGGAGAATCTTTTACTAGAGAAATAATGGTTTTGTTTAGATTGTGTTATGCCTACATTCTGAGAAAGACATTCCACTTAGTAAATAGTATTAAACATACCTTAACTTTCTGTGGAAGATGGGTGTTCAGATGTCTTGAGGTGAGTTGCAAGTTGGCTGTCCAAGCCTGACTCAGCTAGAAGGCCTCTTTGACCACAGGGTGGCTTTTAGCTCAGTGGGGAGGGTGCTGCTGTGGACTCTCTAAGGACCCGGGTTTGATTCCTAGCAAAAGCCGGAGGAGGATGTGGCAATGAAGTCTAGAAACAACCAGCCATTGAAAACCCTATGAGGGTCACTATGGGTTAGACTCAACTCGATGGGGCACCTAACAACGACAAAATCACAGCTCTGGCGCCATCCTCTCCTGTGAACATCCCCTAGTGCCCCTTTCTGTGATAGTAGCTTGGATCTACCTTTGCTTTTGTTTTTAAGGAAATACAACCAAAAGCGCTTAGGAAATCCATGACAAATGGAGAGTTGTCAATTTTGGAAGAAATAGGAGGGCGTATGGTGAAACAGACCTAAGACTCTGGCATATCCTATGCTAACCCATCTGTCCTCTCTCAGCAAGAAACAGACCAGAAAGCTGCAGAGTTAGAGACAGGGAGATTCCTGGAGCAGGACCCGGGAGAAGGGGGGCTGCCATGGAGAAGAAGGCCTTTGCTACAGATTCTAGAGGTTTTTCTGGACCTTGGTATAGCCTGCAGCCATCCCTTGATTTCTCTTTCTTACCACCATCCTAATCTTACCATCTACCTTAGAGTTTGGACTCAGCTTTCTGGTAAAAGTTGACAAGAAGGGCTTTTGGCACAGGGTGATCAGAGAATTACATAGAGGGTAGGGAGGATGATGAGGAATAGCATGTGGAAATGGGAGGAGAGAGAAGAGGATCCACGTCTCTGGGTCCTTCCATGATAATAAAAGTATATCTCAGGATTTCAGTTTTATAAGATGAAAGCTTGAACACCTTGCTCAGGTTCCAGATGATTTTCCGTGCGCTGCCTCACGTACGTGCCTACAAATTCATCAGATTTTCACAATGCTTTCATTATGTGTTGCCATCATTTGCTTAGAGCAGTATTTTTATCATTTACTATTGCAATAAAAAATGCTTTGAATTTTGGCTATATAACAAGCCAGTCAGGGAGGCAGGGCTTGGCTTCTAGAAAACTACTATCCACTAGAGTAAGTTCTTCCTGGTGTCTGGCATTAGATTTTACCTTCTATCAAACATGTTTTCAAGAAATACCTACCTACTTTGAAAAGCCTTCTGCCCTCTACTGTTCATTTGGAGTGTCATTTTCAGCTCTGCTAGAATAAAGGTGACTTTGCCAGGCAATAGGAGGCTTTATAAACTGCACTAATGTTTCCCCAGATTTTCAGTTCCTTCCCAAACCACCCCTGGCTTTTCCCACTTCACTTAAGTTTATGCTTGAAATTTAAATGCTATTCACTTTGCTCTTAAGAGGTACTATCCTAAGGTATAACCCAGCTTTTCTGGATTCTATATGACTTTTGCTTAACTGGAAATGGTATATAAATGATTTGGACTCCGTTTTGAATTTACACAAAACACTAGATATAAACATAGGTCCTTATATTTCTAAGGCCATCACCTTCATACCTGCTTTCATCCATTTTAAGATGGAATGCAAGAAGTGATTCTATTATTCCAACCTGGGCTGTTTTTCACTACTTAAAATATGAAAATAAAAGAGAAAGACAACAAAAAAATCAGAGAGAGAAAAAAAAAAACCCTGAGAGTTTTAAAGGTTGCTTTGATAAAAGCTAAGCAAATTGTTTTCAATTGTTGATATTATTTAAATGAAATCCCCCTTTAAGAGGGAGTTTGGGGAAAATCAAGATAATTAGATATGGGATGTGTTTTAGGCAATGCATCCTGCTGTAGGTATTGTGTGGCTCTAACTCCCTGTCTGTAGATTGTACAGTGGCATTTTCACCTCCCTTCCCGTTTGCAAAGTGCCTAATACTAGCTAGGTACGGAATATATGTGACCTTGTCTCTTTTTAAGAAATAAGATTAACACATTTTTTTCTAGTATAAAAAATATAAAACCCATTTCTATGTAAGTGTTGGAATCATTAGCACCATATTGAAAACACTACACTGAGCTCTTTTTTCCTCTTTTTTTTTGCTAGCATAAAAACATGCTTTAATATTCCAGAGCAACCCTTTAAGATGAGTGCATTTGGAGATGTTTTTCTTCTACTCTACATGCCTAAGTTGCCTCTTAACATTGTGAGGGTTACAACAGGTTTTCTCTCAGTATCTCACATTCTCTCACATATAATCATGCAATATTACACATTCCACAAAATATTTTCCTGAAAATTTAAAGGATAAAATAGAACTTGTATATCCAGAACTTAGATATAATGCCTGTCATGCTTTAAAATAACAATTATTAAGGAGAAAGGAGAAAGGAATATTTATTAAATAAGTGCAATATACTATGTTTTAAATCACTTGTTTCTTTAAAGTAAATAATTTTATTTTAACCATCAAAGCAAAGTCTTCTTAAATCCTGAAAACTAAGGTCCCAAGAGCATAAATATCTTGCTTAAGTTTGTACCACTAAGAGGGAGAAAAAACATATCTTGTCCTTCATTCTGTCCTTCCAGATACCGATCTGGAACTGATATAGACAAGTAAAAACTGGGATTATGCTAAGGAAAGACATGTTATTTTAGTATTATAAAGAATATATTCTGGTAAACTAGGATACAGTAAATTAATTACATACATTTGTAAAGTATACGTTGTTTTGTGTAAATTCCTATAGTGGCTTATGCTGAAATGGGAATAGTATGCTCATCTCTACTTGCCAACTCTTATTGGAATATAGATATTGGTTTACAAGCCCCTGAGTGTATAAATCAAGGAGATATTTATAACATAAAATAAGAAAATAGTAATATAATACTATTGAAATATTTAATTAGCTCATGTGGAAAATTGAAAGAATATCTTGAATGGCTCACACTAGTATTGTAAAGCAGCCACAAAAAAACATACAAACAGACAAAAAACAGGCAAGGTACCCCATAGGTTTTTTGTATCATTAAAATTGTGCAAACAAAATGCAAAAATGGAATTTTAGTAAAATCAAGCAATTTAATATGGTGTTAAGAAAATATAGATACAATGAATTACATATGACAAGTCCAATTCAACTGAAACGTTAAAATATAAAAATGTATTGTTAAATGTAAATTTAATATAAATTAAACAGAATTACCCATAGTATAAATTGTAGATAAATCAAAAGATTATACTTAAGGTCTCTAAGTGAGTGTTTGCTTGTGTATGTGTGGGTGTATGTGCGCACACGCGTGAGCGTGTGCTGTGTGTTTGTCTGTTGGTGTGTTACCTGCAAATGATATCAAGGCCCATAGAAAATGAGTTATAAAAGTAAGAATGTCTATAAAGAATATGGGAAAAATCAGAGTCATACAGAAGAAGTAAATAAGCTGATTCTTGTTCATGGCATCTACATTTTATACACTCTCCATAAATATGGAATTAGCAAATACTGACCCACTGCTTCAAGGGAAAATGCAGAGTTAGGGAACAGAAAGCCTTCATGTGACATTTTCATCAGCCAATCAACAAATCAATATATAACCTCACTTTCTCCATGTTTCTGTTTAAAGACATCGTATTTAATACTTACTATTTATTTACTAACATTGTGCTTACAGCCAGTACCACTATACCTTGTGCCTGAACAAAGCTTATTCAACACATACTTTCTCTGTATGACACATTACGGCCTCCAGTGCTTAGGAGCCCTAGACAGCACTTCAACACTATACCAGAGAACCATTTTAAGCAGCAAAATCACCAATAAAAAGCACAAAGATGTAAGAAATGTAGCACTCAACAGATGATGAATAGGATACTTGTTTATAGTATGAGAACTGAAACAGGACAGGGTTCCCCTGATTGCCCCTCACTTGGGGACACACACATTGCATGACTGAACATTTTGGCTGCTGTGTACCACAAGCCCTCATTTTGGGTTTACAAGTACATTTTCATGTGTGGGTGGATCCACAGACTTGGACTGGACAGATAGTGGGGATTGACTCTATCTTTTGCTCTGACATGCCTCGACATCGTTTTTGAAGTGGATGTAGAAGGCTTATCTTTGAACTTCTTCCTCAACATAGCTCAAATTGAAATGTGTTCTTTTGAAACACATACACACACACACACACACACACACACACATATATATATATGTATTAGTTTGAATCAAAACATATATATATATAGTTTGATTCAAAGCATACACACACACACACACATATATATATGTATTAGTTTAAATCAAAACATATATATATAGTTTGATTCAAAGCACACACACACACATATATTAGTTTGAATCAAAACATATATATATAGTTTGATTCAAAGCATACACACACACACACACACGCATATATATATTAGTTTGAATCAAAACATATATATATAGTTTGATTCAAACCATACACACACACACACACACACACACACACACACACACACACACATATATAGTTTGAATTGAAAAGAAAATGCTATTGTTATCTAGAGGAAACAAAGATTTTTTTCTAATGCTCAGATCTGATAGAAGGTTCACATGAGCTGTCATTTAAGAGTCATGCAATTAGCTTTGCTGTCAATATTACCATTAAATAGAGCCAATGGGCCTCCTACCATCACGTCTTGAAGTGCGCGATAACAGTATACTGAATGCAGTTACACGTGGATCAAATTGAAGCAGAAACAGGTATCTCCTCATCAGTCTAGCATGATCGAAGGTTAAAACTGAAAATAAGTAAATATTGCATTTCTTTCCAACTTTTTCTGTAAATTTATCATCTTTCATTTGGATACCATTTTTATAGAGAGCAGTGGATAGTTGGAATGAATGTCTACAGTATAGGTGTTTAGCCTTGATGATTAGGTAATATTTTTTTAAGAACCCAAAACATGTAAGATACCACTCTTGACCTACTAGGCAAATTAACAAAGGAGTGTGTGTGCGTGTTTTCCTTTAGTGCTGATAAAGGTGTGGTGTTCGGGATTAAAAAATCAGTATTTATGGTAGTAAAAAGTGCTAAGAATTTTTAAATGCTCATAACTTTTGAATTTATTATATATTCAGTATTGGCTATTATATATTTAGTATGTATAGAAAAAATCAACATTGGACCAAAAGACATATCATGAAGAATGTTACCCAAAATAATCACTTAAAATATGAGTAATTTGAAAATAACCTAAATCTCTACTAATAAGAATTTGACTACATAATGACAACTAAATGTTGAAGCATGATACATATATCCCTGAAAAATGTATCTTCTCAAGTTTGTGTGTGTGTGTGTGTGTGTGTGTGTGTGTGTGTGTGTGTAAATATCTTTATTTGTTCAGGGTTGTGGATTAAACCTAGGGCCTTGCACGTGCTAGACAAGTACTCTCACACTGAGATGTATCCCAATTCCTTTTTTATTTTTTACTTTAAGACAGCAGGCTGCCTCTGGCCTTGCACGTATGATCCTCATGCCTTAGCTTCCTGAGTGGCTGGGATTACAGGCATGGGCCACCACCCCTGGTCATATATATTGTTTTTCTTTTAACAATATGTATAATATGATCCAGGTAGGTTTATTTTAAAAATGTACCAAAAGAGTATTTTTTAAAAGGTGAAAAAAAATACCAGAAATTGTTAATAGTGCTTATTTCTGAGAAGAGAGGTAATAGATCACTTATAGCTCCTCAAGTATTTTTCCTATACTTTTTAATCTTTCTACCACAGTTTTATGTTACTACTCTAATTAGATGATAATGGAGAAAACAATTGGGCAGATATTAGAATGGAACACTCTTGGTTGAACTGAGAAGTTTATCTTGGATAAACCATCCTATCTCATTTTTCTGGCAGAAGATAGTTCTAGTCATATCAAGTATTATGGATAGTCAATATGAAAGGGAAGTATTTCTTCAGAAAACCAAAGACACTATATTTTTCTGCTTTTCCTTGGATCAGAATTCACCTTCCCAGGTGCTGCTGACATGGTTTTCTCATTTCATGAAAGAATTAAACATGCCTGTGATCCCAGCACTTGGGAGACAGAGGCAGGAAGATCAACAGTTCAAGGACAGCCTGGGCTATACCGTGAGACCCTGCCTCAAATCAGCTAAGGGCTGGGCATGTAGCTTGGTGTTAGTGTTTGCCTAGCATGACCAAGACTTTGGGTTTGATCCAAGCACTACAAAGAAAAAAAAAAACTAATTAAAAAATCTTCTAAATATTCTTTATATGCCTTTTAGGAGCATATAGTGTTTTTTAAAAAGTCTTATCTTGCTTTCTAAAGGATTCATTTATATTGGAAGATCAAGTTGGTTCTTTGGAGAAATAAAATAAGTGATATAACATTCAGAGGGGAGAGTAATAGTTATCATTATCATTGTGGGCATAAGGCAAAAGGGAGAGCACCAAAGACAATGGGTGGCTCTGCATGAGCTGTAAATAATAGGTAGGGATTTGATAAGCACACTGCAGAACAATAACGACTGCTTATGGAGGGTCTATTACATGCCAACTGCTGCATTCAACTTTCACTGCCAGCACTTCAAACATTCATCACAATGTAATGCAGAAATTGGTACTATCTGATTTTGCAGATGAGAAGAGTGAGACGCTAGATATTAAAGTCTCCCCACGGTGCCATGTCCAATGAATGATGGCAGAAGAACTCAAATCCCCCTCTTCTCTTTCTCCTCGTATCCATGAAGTCCTTATTCCAAGTGCAAAATATCATTTGTCACCTCTCAAATTTTCTTTTTTCTGCAAGATGATGTTAAATTGACTTGCCCAGTAATACAAACTACTATTATCACCATAGTGTTGTTACCAAAAGAGCAAAATGCATGTTCCCATTAGTATAGAAGGACATTTAAGTGATTAATAGAACAGTGAGACAATGAACACAGAAGGAGGAAAGATATACTCTCTGAGAACATCCATTACTTCAAGAAAACTATCCCACTGGGGCTAGAGTAGTGTCTCCTTATCTGAGGTTTTACTTTCCATGGTTTCAGGTATTCACTGTCAACCATGATCTAAAAATATTAAAGGGGAACTTGTAGAAATAAACATTTCATGAGTTTTAAATTCACAGACAAATCTAAGTAGTGTGGTGAAATCTCACACTGTCTCACTCTGTCCTACCTGGAAAACAAAACATCCCATTGTACAGAGTATCCATGATGTATATGTTGCCCACCCATTAGTTTCTTAGTAGCCAGCTTTGTTATCAGATCCACTGTACTGGTATCTCAGTGCTTGTGTTCTAGTACTATATGTAAGTTGTTGTAATTGCTCTATTTTATTATTAGTTACTGTTAATATCTTTCTGTGCCTAATTTATAAATTAAACTTGAACATATAGGAGAAAATATAGTGTATATAGAGTTCTGTAGTATCTGTGGTTTTTAGGCATCCACTGGTGATCTTAGAATGTATCCACTGTAGATAAGGGATAACTATTGCACTATGTCTTTAATAATTCTTAATGTTTTGATCTATTTATTACTTATTTTTATTTAAAAATTTTTCATTAGCATACAATATAATGAGTTTCATTATGGAATTTTCAAACAGTAAATCATGTACTTTGCTCTTGTTCACTCGCTCATTACCCTGCCTTATTTTACCTACTGCCCTCCTATTCTTCCCCTCCCAACTCCAGATCTATCCCTCATATTTTCCAATCTTGCATACATATATCCACATATATTTTAAATAAATCTAGCTTCCCCATATGAGAGAGAACATGCAGTATTTGTCTTTCTGAGTCTGCCTTATTTCACTCAAAATAACGGTCTCTAGTTCCATCTATGTTTCTGCAAATGACATAAATTCACTCTTAATGGCCGAATAATATTCCACTGTGTATACATACCACAGTTTTTTAATTGTCTTTTAAGGAAAATCTAGTTTGAGTTCATTCCTTGGCCATTGTGAACAGTGCTGCAGCAAACATGGAAGTGCAGTTGTCTTTGTGGTATAATAACTGTGGCTGTTTCCTTCAGTGTGAAGAACCTTTTAAATTTCATGCAATCCCATTTGTCCATTCTTACTACTATTTCTGGTGCAATTGGAGTCTTTCAAAGAAAATTCTTGCCTATACTTCTATTTTGAAATGTTTCCTTATGTTTTTCTCTGGTAGTTTCAAGGTTTCCTGTTTAACATGAAGCTGTTTTATCCATTTTGAGTTGGTTTTCATACAGGTGAAGGACAGAAATCAAGTTTCACTGTTCTACATGTGGCTATCCAGTTTCCCAAGCACCATTTGTTGAAGAGGCTGTCTTTTCTCCATTGCATGCTTTTGATGCCTTTGTCAAAAACCATTTGGCTATAGTTGCATAGGTTTATTTCTGGGTTTCTATTCTCTTCCATTGGTCTTCATGTCTGTTTTTGTGCCAGAACCGAGCTGTTTTTGTTACTATGGCCCTGCGGTATTATTTGATATCAGGTATTGTGATACTTCCTGAATTGTTTTTTTTTTTTTTTCTACTTAGGATCGCTTTGGCTATTCAGAGTCTTTTGTGCCACCTTGTGAATTTTAGGATTGTTTTAAAATAGGATAGGATCAGACAGAGCTTCCATTAGCCAGTCATATCTTTTTTGAAATTAGGAGTTTTAAAATCTTTCATTCACCCTCATAGTTACATCTATTCCTAGCATGTAATGTTTCTTTGTAAAAATCTTTAAGTCTATTTTATAACTGACTTTAAAAATAATGAGTTTAAATGCATCAAGATAAATAAGAACAATAAGTAGTAATGCCAATACTACAAGGTAGTAGCCATCAGGAGGTAATGCTGAGAACATAGGTGGGAGATTTCACTGTATGAGGCTGATGGAAAGAAAAAATAACAATGCACGCAAACTCCAGGGAGTAACAACTGTGACCACAATAGAAGATTTATCTAGAGAATAAGTGGAAGATAATGTTAGGAAACTCTCATTTTCCAAGTTTCACCAGAGAAGGGTGAAAGTATGTGTCTGTGAAGCAACACCTGCAGATGTTTTGGGCAGTCTTTCTTCTGAACCACAGTATTTAGATGCGGATCAGGGACCATTCCTTCTTTGTAAGTGAAGTTTAAGTGGAAAATCTCTTTGGAGTAGCCAATTTTATTCAGATGTTCCTCCTTATGAATCCAGTCCGACTACAAGGCTTCAGACATCCTTTTTACTACGTCCTTTGTGCCTCTATACCAGCTTAGGACAAAATAGGTGCTCAATAAATATGTTTTGAACAGGTAAGTGAATTCTGTCCACTGAGAGGCCTTATGGAGTTCATTTTATATCTGTGTGATTACATCTAATAACTTTAACAGGATTGGCATGGAGAGAAAAAATTAGTTCTAAATTTAATAAATATATGACCTTAAATGAGACCAGCAGGCTCATGGTGGAGGTATTTTAAAGACCCACCACTGTCAGATGAAATGTCAGTAACACAAACAGAGATATTAAATCAACTCAGGAGGCCCAAAGCACACATAGATGCCACTCTTGGGAAGACTATTAGGGGCGTCAGGAGAGGAAATGTTACTGACCACTGAGTTTCCTCAAAGGAACAAATCATCAGGAATCCTCATGGGCCACCAGCCGTGGGGTAGAATAGTAGTCAGTAAAGCATTCAAAAACAAAACGATTCCACTCCCATGTATGGACATTGCTATTCTAATAGGATGTGGAATAGGATGATTCATGAGACAAATAATTCTGCACTAACTAACCTCTGTGTCTGTGTGCACCTGCATGTACTCTTACATATGAGCACATTTGCATATCTGTTCAAAGTTAAGGTTGCCAAGGAAGAGTCTTTCAAAAGTTACCTGAGGGCCTTATTCTTGCCTTCTAGAGCTGCTGCTTTATATAAATCTCACGCTGAGGCTCATCAATTTAGATCCGGGCATATGAAATTAGCCACTCTTAGGAAAATTTGCTCTGAGTGTGCCTCCTGATTCAGACATAAGAAATGGTGGTGCCCCTTTTTTGCTTGTTTTTCAGGGAGGGGGGAAGGTAACACACGGTTGTAACGAGAGAGTCCACACCCCATTTGCACCAGTTTCTGGCACAGTGGTGTGCTCGACTACCTTGTCAAACGAAACTCCTCTGCCTATAAGGAAACATATTTTGAAAGTGTATTTGTACAATATCCAGGGTTCAGCTTCAAAAGACCCATAAGCCCTGCATTATAGGATTGCTTTGGAGAGTCATTTTCGTTCTTATGTAAACAAATCAGATTAAGAATTTTCCCAAGATGTGATATATTTTAGATCAAATGTTGACATTCAATAACAACCAAAAACATAAAAATGAATTCTTGAACTTATTAAGAGCCAACAGGTGGAGACCGCGTTAAATAATGGGCTAACTCTGTTAGGGAGTAGATATATGTGGTCCCATTTAATTCCTACAGTATGCCATGGGAACCTACGTCATCCTTTCAGACTCCCTAAAACTTTTGTTAGGCTGAGATTTAGCTGAGTTGGTAGAGCACTGCACTGCAGTCTCTGAGGTCCTGAGTTCAATTCCCAGCACCGCAAAAATGGGAGAAGGGCCTGGCAATCCACTCCCAAGGCAATCCCGAAATAGTCAGCCATTGAAAACCCTATGAGGGTCGCTATGAGTCGGATACCGATGAGACGGCACCTAACAACAACAACAACAAAACTTTTGTTAATCACCCAGTATTACCTGACCTTTCTTAGCCTTTATCTCCCACATAAGCAGACTGAAATAGTGAAATAGCAGTTACTTCACAGTATACTTTCAGGTAGCAGTATATTTACTGCAAAGCAGAAAATCTCCAATTATTCAACCCATTGTTGTCAATATTATAAGCCAAGCTGGCATTATGTCTGACAGCTTTCTGAATAAGTGGTGCTCATTTTCAATGAATGTCTTGGTCAAATACGGCAGGACCAGTAAAATTATTATACATATATTGGTTGTGGTTCAGAGTCACATCGCCTACAATTTCTTTAACATAAAGGCCCTAAGAAAAAAATTAATCAATTGAAAGATGACAGATTTATTTATTATCAAATTCAAGATATCCAAAATGATCTCCAAGTTTCTCTTTTGTAGCCTTGAAAGCACCCTTAATTGATAAAGTAATTCCTCTAACCTCTGAGTGACTTCAGATGACAATTTGAAGGCAAACGCAGCAACGTTCAAGAAAGAAAACTCAATGTAAATTTGACTATGTTCTAAAGTGAGGGAAGTTGTCACCATGGTGATTTTATTCTTTCCTAGGCTGAGTTCAAAATGAAAAGGCAGAAGTTTTCCAAGCAAAAATGCTGAAATGGGTAAATTAAAAATCTGGACAACTGTGCAGTAGGGTGCTCCTGTAGTTCCTGCTACTTAGGAGGCTGAGACAAGAGGATCTTATGAGCCAGGAGTTCAAGACCAGCCTGGGAAGCATGGAAGGCTGGTCTCAAAAACAAACAAACAAAAAATCAGCCAAACACACAAATAAAAAACACCCGGCTA
The DNA here is from genome assembly GCA_007922755.1 of Pedetes capensis. Classification (NCBI taxonomy): domain Eukaryota; kingdom Metazoa; phylum Chordata; class Mammalia; order Rodentia; family Pedetidae; genus Pedetes; species Pedetes capensis. Next base: position 68,959 of record VMDO01006012.1, on the reverse strand, counting down.
TAATTTCTTGCTATTAGAAATTTCTTGTTATTAGAAATATGATCTTTTATTTGAAGTTTAGAAGCTGTATTTTGGACCATGTACTCAACATCTTTGTTAAGTGGCCTGAAAAAGCACACCTGTGTTGTTAAAATATGTATAATCAGAAAGGTACCTTGATATTATTCTTGATATTATTAATATTCTTTGAAAAGGCTCATACTCACATTTCTGCTTTCTCTAAACATTGAAAGTTTATTACTCACTATGCAAGGCAAATTATTTTTTGCTTCTCTTTCTTTTTCTTTCCCCCTTTTTTACGCTGTGGGGGTTGAACCCAGAGCCTTGCATGTGCCAGGCAAGTGCTCTACTACAAAGCTACATCCGCAGCCCCTTCTTTTATTTTTTATTTTGAAGCAGGGTCTTGCTAAGTGGTACAGGCTGCCTCTGGCCTCGAGCCCATGATCCTCCTGCCTCAGCCTCCCAAGTTTCTGGAATTATAGGTGTGTGCCACACCTCCCTGTGCATTATTTCACTGAATACTTACAAAAGTCTATGACGCAGATACTCTGATTATTCCCACTTTAAAATATGCAGAAATGAAAGCTGATGCATTCATGGTAGGCATCTTTATTAGGATACATCATTAAAATAAACTGGCTAAGACCCTCTGTTTTTCTAGGGCTTGTGTTCAGTGGTTTGGATAGGCCACAGAGCTACTAGTAAGAGGAAGACACAGGATTCAAACCTAGGCTTAAATTTAAAAAGTCTACCATAATTAACTAGAGTCAGAGTATCAAAGCTTATGTCAATATTCTGGGATTTTAGACCCTCATAGTTTGTAGTGTGGAGCAGTGCAGGTAGACAGGCAGCTGACATGAGTCTGTAAAGCTCACAGCTATGGGTACTTTTTTTTTGTATTCTACTATCCGGATTTTGGGGGGAAAAGACCAAAAGCATATCTTCTCTCCCATCACATATTATCTAGGAGAAGCCTCTGTAGACGTCTGGCAGTTCCTTATTACTTACAACTAAAGAACAATTCAATTCCAGTTGGGAAGAGCCTTCTCACAAACTGAGAATATGAAACAGAAATTTATCGAAACCAGCCCTGGCTGCAATTGCCTCGACAGATGTCACAGCGAGACCACCCTGGAATGACTATTTGGAATTCTGCACATGCCAAGAGTCATCTTCACACACCACACTCTTTTGCTTACCATCTCTCCCTTGCTTTCAGGGTGACCTTCATCGGCTAGTCTCCTCTGCTACATCTCTCCTTTCTGACTCAGAATTGAGGAGAATGTGTTCATTTTCTCTTAGAGAAGTCACCTATTGTGGGAAGATGGGTATCTCGGTGAATGTTTATCAGCACTGCAGAATCTTGACCCTCTTTCTCATGACCCAGAAGGTCCTAGGGTTATTCACTTGCAAACCAAAAGTTAGAAGAACCTTCCTCTGTTTGCTTTGCAAATACTTTGAAGAATGCCTAGACAATATCTTCATTTCCCTTGAGGAAATCTGTGGGAGCCAGCTGCTAAGTGCTGATGTTTGCACACACCTGTTTGTTTATTTGTTAAAATGTAATTGAGAATATGCCTGGAAGCATGAGCCTCTGTCTCCAGTGCAGATTTAGACATACGGAAGACAACCAGGGCCTTGTATCGTGTACCTATTGCATGTGACATTCTTTAAGCTGGTGTTTTGCAAAGACACAGCAATCAGAAAATGTTTGGAATGCCAACGTTAAATGAGATGCTAAAAACTAAGTGGGAACATTAATGTAAAAAGAAAACAGTAGTCAAAACTTATCAAGAACTGTAAAGTGCTTTGTCACTGACTTTTAATACAGGCTGCACTTTAATATCTACAAAATTTAAAACACACACACACACACACACACACACAATGCCTGGCCTCTACTTTCAGTGACTATGATTTTATTGGTGTGGGGTGTAGCCCACATGTCTACATTTTATGAAAGCTAATCACTCCCAAAAATCAATCTGCCATTGAAAACCTTATGAACAGCAAAGAATCGCTGACAATAGTGTTTCGCCTGTTGTACGTAGGGTTGCTATGAGTCAGATACCGACTCGACAGCACCTAACAATGACAATCCGATAATATCATGTAACCAGAGCTGGGTCCCATCTGAGTGCTTACCTTTCCCACTTCATCTCGAGTACCTGCCCCCAGTGCTATGACATCATGGTCGGCTGTTTGCTTTCTTTTTGAGCATAACAAGTACATTCCTTCTTTACAGTCTTTGCTCTATCTCACCCCTTCTTTGTTGTTGTTGTTGTTAGGTGCCGTCGAGTCATGTCTGACTCATAGTGATCCTCATAGGGTTTTCAATGGCTGATAGTTTCAGGATTGCCTCGGGAGTGGGTTGCCATGTCCTCCCATTTTTGTGGTGCTGGGAATAGAACTCGGGACCTCAGACACTGCAGAGCAGCGCTCTACCAACTGAGCTAAATCCCAGACCCCACCCCTTCTTTAGCAATGCCCTCTACCTAGTTCTTTGCATGCCCACTTCTTTTGTGCCATTTTGCTCTCAACTCACATGTCATCTTACGGAGATCTGTGTGAATAGATCCTTCTGGGGTGTAATGTGCGCAGAGTGGAATCCTGTTTTCTCTATCATTTGCCACTCTCTCTTGTTACTCTCTCATCAGTTTGTTCTGTCTTGTCCTCTTCAAGTTACTAACCGGAACTCATTAAAAATTAGCTTATGCTTTTATATTTTTACTTTCTATCACTAGAATCTAGGCATCATCTGGTCTGGACTATCTCTGGCTTGTTCAGTGCTTATATTCATGGTCCCTGGAATGGTACTTTGCATCTGGTAGTTGTCTAATAAACATTTGTTAAGTAAGTGTTCGTTGTATGGCATACAAAGCTAAGACTCTCTCCTATAATAGGATCATACAAAATAGTTGGGGTTAATCAAGAAATCTTAGTGGCTGAGGGAAGGGTTTGCATGAGTAGATTTCGAAAGAAGAGTAGTCTTTGTCAAGAATGGAAATGTGTTCTTGGTAGAGAAATGAATGTCTCTTAAGAGCTTCAGGTAATCATGCTTAAAGTAGAGCAAGCTAGTTTTCTTGGCTGGGATTACCAAACCCAGATTAGTAAAGTTAATCCAATCTCATGAGATAATGAAATTACCCAGAGTGAAAACAGCAATTAGAAATAGATCCCAGTCACATCTAATGTGAATGTCTCCAAGTAGAATGACCAATCTAGAACAGAGATCACAGAGCCCCCAACTCTCAGACAAACCAAAAACTATATATTTATTTCCAATGAATATTCCTAGAAAACTGAGAAGAAGCTAATAGTAGTAATGATAACGACTTTCATTTATTGAGTGCTTCCTCCTTTTATGACATTGGACCAAATATTTATTCCCATTACATCATTTTAACCTTCACAGAAAACTGTTGAGGTAACAGACATCCACAGTTTACCATCAACAAAACTGTCACTTAGAAAAGTCACAGGATGCTTCAAGCCCACCATTTATATATTTTATTTTATTTTTATTTTTGCCAGTTCTGGGAATTGAACCCAGGGGCTTCAGAATGCTAGGTAGATGGTCTACCACTGAGTAACACCCCCATCTCCACATCAGTAAATGAAACTTTTAATGAAAAATACCAGAAAGTCTTCCAATGAAAATCTCTTTTAAACTTAGTTGTTCAGTGTAGCATTATAACACAATATGTACTTTTACAACAAAGGAATATTATGAATAGTGACCAGGTACTCAGGCCACAGAAGCAAAAATGATAGTTGTAATACTCAACATTTTCATAGAACAGGAAGACGCTTTTATTTTGCATGCTTTACATATGGGCCATTTTTATTTATGGCAATAGCATAATACCAATTACATTTACCAGTTGTTGTGGTTGTTAGGTGCTGTAGAGTCGGTATCCGACTCATAGCGACCCTCATAGGGTTCTCAATGGCTAAGTGCTTCAGGATTGCCTTGGGAGTGGATTGCCAGGCCCTTCTCCCATTTTTGTGGTGCTGGGAATTGAACTCGGGTCCTCAGAGACTGCAGCGCAGCGCTCTACCAACTGAGCTAAATCCCAGCCCACATTTACCAGTAGAAAGACAAAATAGTTTGCCCCATTTAAAACAAATATCTATGTAATAGGCTTCCCCCCACCCCAAAAGACACCTATTCAGTTTTTGGTCTATATTTAAATTACTGATGCTTGGTAACGGTTTAACTAGAAATGGATGAGAAGAATACTGTATAGTCTTTAATCTGATCTGCACCATTTCAACAGTTTCATAGAGCTACAAAATCAGATGCCGGTTTGAATGACATGCTCCAACTCTCAACCTCGAATCCAGTCTGCACAGGATTCTAACCTGCATCTGATTCTGTAACTCTTTAAAACTGTTGAAAGGATGCATATCAGATTTGAGAATACATGGTATTTGGGTGATTTTGTATAAATTCCAAAAAAAAAAGGGTTAGGAGTTCCTTCAAAGAATTTGGGTGTATTGCCATTGTTTCTTATTACACGGAATTTCACTGCAAACTGGGTAACAGTGTTATACCTCTTAAAGCATGCTGGGAATAGGAGCGGGATGGTGGCGGAAGACGAGCAGAGGGGTGGTGCCAGGGTGTGAACGGGATGTGTATATCCCAGATACATGAAAATGGCGGGGTATTAGGTGGATTACCAAGGAACGGGAATTCAAGACACAGGAGGGGGGATGAGCAGAGAGGGATTTTAAGGAAGAAGCATCACTTAGTTAGGTCCAGTTGCCCAGTAGCTCTTGGTCTGGATAACTTTGTCTCCCAGAGTCAAGAGATCTCCATATAAAGGGCTTCAGGTTGGATGAGGCTGGGTGAGGAGAAGGTGTTAGAGCTAAGAACTCTTGAGGCAAGTGTTGTCTGCAAGGCTAGGATCTCTCAGTGTAGGGGAGGATGTGCTTTGTCTTCAGCAATGAAGGATTGACAGGTGATATAAAAAGGTAACTCCTGTTGAATTCAAGTAACAGCACAAAGAAAGTACCAGTTTCAGATAAATAGCCTCAATTGATAACTGAGTGCACAGGTGGGCCTATTTTTCTTTTCTTTCATTCTTTCTTTTAAATGAATTATTACTGTCAGAAAAGAACGTAATAAATTATTCTACTGTATTACCTTAAAAAATTGGAGCAACTACTGGTTTGTTTTTAAAACAAATAGTTAATTCAAAACTAGCAGAGTTCTCTGTTTAAAGAAAAAAAAGAGGGTAGTTGCTTATTTACTTCATTTCAAAGGTTTTTTTTTTTATTTTTTTCAATTCAGTCTCCCTAGCAACAGAGACATCTGTCTCTATTCTCTTAGTCATTAAAGCCAAAGAAAGTAGCTGCTTCAAAAATAATAAAGGCAATTTCTATGAATTGGGTAACTGTTAATTGTTGCCAAGAAATCTTAGTGAGATAATGAGGCATACAGCAATTGACAAAGATCTTTTCATTGATGTATGAGCTTCCAGCTAGCCCATGGTGGTTAGCTAATATATACAGTACCATCGATGAGGTATTGTGTGGTTCGCTATGTAACACAAATAGAGAAGTGATCTTTACTCTCTCTAATTTCTTTCAGAAGTATGCCTTGCTGTGATTTTTCTGATTGCTTATAACTAATCATACCTCGGGGTTCCAGAGGCTATATTTGCCCATTACATTTCATGAAAATAGAAAGGTTTGAAGCATTCACAATGGAGATCAATGTAACAAATAGTAGAGTAGTTGTTGGTGGTGTTAAAACACAATATACTTCTCATTTGAGTTGTAGACTCTGCAAAACCATTTGAGTGAAAATACTTAAAATTGCACTAGATTCTTAAATGTATATTGGCATTTGTGCTAAAACTGTTTGCAGGCCCCTTATAATGAAACCCCAATCATACTCTACAATAGTTTCACTAATAAACACAAAATAGTTTCTCAACGCTTTCTGCTTCCCCAGCAGCCAAGGAAGCAAATTATATTAAGTCAGGACTTTTTATTATTGGTCCTATGTTTGGCACATGCCTGGCTGTATGTGAAACTACTGTTAAATGGGTAATAACAGAAGGAGAAACCAAGCATATAGAAACAGCTTTTTGTGATTTTTTTAAAATAAAGAAATAAGGCTCTGATAACCAGATGTGGAATAGTTTATTGCAGCACTGGCCTTCATAAGCCTATTTTATTTTTTAAGAGGGGTGGAGGGTGACTCCAAATGGAATTGTCAAAAATGAATCTAGCTTCAAACTCAGGATGTTTATAAAATTTACATATGTATGAATAACTATCAAAGTACAATGGATACTAAATGCAAGTCAATTTTAGTAGAGATTTGAATAAGTATTTCACTTCTTTATAGCATGTTGTGATATAGTGCAGATGAAAAACAGAGAACTAAAACATGTTTTTAACTTCACAATGACATTTGTTTTATGTCAAGCCGAAGGTATATATAGTTTGGTACATTATACAAGTAATTAAGGCATAGCTGGTTGGGAGTTGGATAAAACCTTGGAATAAAGAAAAATGTAGGCACAGTGAAGCAAATCCTTTTAATTTAGGGATATTTTTGTGATTTGTGAAGGATTTTTTCTTTTCAAAAATCCTCTAAATACAGATATTTCTAGTAAATGCTTATGAATATAAATGAATAAAAGACATTATCTTTTAAAAATTGCAGTTTTCATCTGCATAATTTCACACTGTTAAGGTGACAAACTGTTAATTTCCTTTCAAGATGCTTCTAATATAATGAAAGTAGAAAGAATGTCTCTAACAACCAAGTAGAAATAGACTTGAATAGCTGTGGTGACTTTTTATCGAAAGTTTAAAAAATGCAGTGTAAAGACAGTCTTGGCACTTGATGTAGCATTAATGACGTACTCCGAGGATCTCAGAGTTGCTGTACTGGTTCAGTTGATGAAGGTTTACCATATTGTCTACCAGCATGTCAGTTAACAGCAGGTTCTGGTAGAGAACTTGAAATATATATTTGTCGCAAACAGGGGTCATATATAGGAATCATCTCTTTCTCTAGGTGAAAGACTGGAAAACTGTGTGCCTTCCCCGACATGTCACCTGTCTTTTATGATCATTCAGCTGAGGATTGTTTTCCTTTTTTACATGGTCAAAAAAAAATCAACACAACAAAAATATTTAACGATGTGAAAATTACATAAAATTAAGATTTGAGTACCAGTAAATGAGATCTTATTGGAATGCAACACACTCATTGGTTTATATGTGGTGTGTGAGTCTTTAATGGTACAAGAGATTTGGATAGTTGTGGCAGGGATATTCTAGGCCATAAAGCTTAAAATGTTACTCTAATTAATTTGTAATGAATTAAAATTAATCCCTGTCTGGCTCTTTTCTACAAAAAGTTTTCTGGTACCAGTTCCAAATTTAGGTTACAGTGTCAATGTGAATTAAAATAAAATGCAATTGATATACCATGTTATAAAAGCTAATATGGGCAGCTAACATTTCACAAGATCTGTCTTGTGCCAGATACTGTGTTAAGTATCTTATGTGTATCATCTCCGTGAATTCCTGTGATACTTCTATGACATGGGGCCTCTTATTATCCCCATTTAGTAGAAAAGGCAAAAAGCTTAAAGACTTGCCAAAAGCCACACAAATAAGATGTGGTGAAATTAGATTTGGAACTATGTTTGTCTGAGGGCAAAATCTGTGTTTTTAACAGCTGTAGTATAGTCACTGCTAAAATTATGAGCCCTGACAAATCAGTGAGAAATAGGTAAACACTTTACTCAAAAAATTAACAAAAAAATAAGCAGGCATTTCCCCAATTAAGAAATAAAATATCTTTTCTCCGATGAAGATGTTAATGTGCATGTGTGAAGATGATAGGAATTACTAAGGCCCCTTCTTGTTCTCTGACTTAGAGTCTTAGGTTTGGATTTCTTTTCCTTTCACACAGTGTTTACTATTCAAAGATTCACTGAAGTTTCTAGATTTCTGAAACACAACCATCAGATCACTGCTCTTGCCTTTCCATTGATTAAAGTTTAATCATGCTAGCTAGGAAATATGGGAGAAGTGTGAATTACTGCGGTAGATTTTCATGAAAGACAATTCACTTAGAAAAAACAAAGTTGTGATCAAGAGAAAGAGTACTGCAAGTGGGTCTGGGATGCCATTAGATGGCTTTGGGAAAATCACTGGGTCCAGATTCATTTTTATCACCCAGGATTCCCTGGCAACAAGTGTTCATGAAGAGATTCTAAAGATCTGAAGCCCCGTCTCCTTCACTTATTCTGCTTTCCATGGTCCTGTGTTCTGTGCCAGGTTGTCTTTCCGAGAGCCAGGATTTTAATTTGTAAACAGTCTGAGCAGAAAAATAACTTATTGGATGAATGTCAGGTAGCTTCTAGAATCATCAGCAAGCCAGGAAAACAAGGTTGATAAAGGAGACAAGAACAGAAGATTTGCCAATGAAATCCATATCCTAAAGCCCTGTCAAAGAATTGGTCTAGTTGGGACAGGGTATGCCACCAGGTAGTATTAATGCTTCTGAATGCTGCTACCTACACTACCTTTTGAGCTCTCTCTTCACCTTTGAGTGATTTGCAAACCTTCACAGTCCTGGATGGGAAGAGACAATTGCCCTAGCCTTAGATGATGTTTCTTCTCTTACAGGTCTGGTACTGTATCAGGGCTCCTTCAGCTTCCAGAATGGTGGGCATAGGGCTTGAACAGATAGACAAAATGCAAGTGAACTAATCATGACATTTCGTGAGGATCTGGGATGAAAAGGTGGTTCCATAGTTCTGGGCCTTAGGTAAGACTGGCCTATGGTTAGCAAAGTGCTGTGAAATGGCTCCTCAGACGTTCTTGAATACAGACTTGAAGGATTGGTGACTGACCCGGGGGATGATGAGAAATGGCCTTTGTTGTCTTTCCAGGGGCAGAGAATGTTGATTTCTGAACTGTGTTCATTCAAATGTGAGTGAGTTAACTGGAAACAGAAGGGAAGCGATGCATTTCACCAAATAGCGAGTAGATTAAAAAAAATAAAAATTCCACTAACTTGGCAACATTTTTAAAGTTTTAAAAAGTACCCCAAGTGAAGACTTCACATTTTATTCTTTATATATTACAATTTTGTTGAATTTTAATTGACATCCAATAAACTACCTCATTAGTACTTGGATGGGAGACCTCCTGGGAACACCAGGTGCTGTAGGCTTGGGCGAAGGACCTGGCAACCCACTCCCAAAAATCAATCCACCATTGAAAACCCTATGAAGATCAGAGAAGCACCGACTGTAGTGTTTTTCCTGTTGTAGGTAAGCTACTCTAAGTGGGACACCAACTCGATAGCACCTAACAAAAACTCAGCAAAATTTGGCATATATATATATATTTCCTTCACCTCGAATCTATCACCTCAAAACTTCCCTGTGCTTTGTAATTCATCCTCTTCTCCATGTCCATCCTTAGATTTTCTAGAAATTTTATGTGAATGCAATCATTCAGTATACACTGTTCTGGGGATGTGTGAGGAGACACCCATGTTACTATATAAATCGATAGTTGATATTTTTTTACTCCTCCTTGCAATCCTACAGAACAATTGAAACAGCAAGTAGGTTACTTGTCTAAAATCTATCCCTAAGTTTTTTCAAAATGTTTTTGCAGTCCACTGAAAGTGAATCACAAAAGTCCTCCAAAATTGATGGTCCGAAAATGGTTTGATCAAATATTGTGCTACTTCTCACCCTAGAGAAGACCTGGATGAGTTCACTGCAGGTCAGTTTCCTTAATCCTTTGAGTCAGGAGCCAAAACTAATGGACAGGCTTGGAAAGTTCCTGTGATTTAAAACTAGGTAAATCAGTGTATTTCTTAGGGACAAATGAATTTCTCCACAAAATTAAACACTGTTTTCTTAGCAAGTCCATCTATTTAAATTTAAACATACTTAAAATCTCAACAAACATTTTGTGAGCTTCTCTTACGTTCTAGGCACTGAGCTTGACAATAAAGATACAGAAATGATAAAGAGAAGATGTGATTCCTGTGCTTGAGATTTCTAGTGCAATGGGGGTAGGAGGTTATAAAAGGTGCATTGTAGACATTAATTTATAACAGTACTATTTATTAAACACTTGATATATACTAAATCCTGACCTATACTCTGTGGCAGTGGCTGTCTTACTCCAATCGCAGGGCTTAATCTCTAGTGGAAGAATTTGCTGCTAAACAATGAAACACATAAATAGGCAGGATTAGTATAGATGATGAGAAACAGGAAAATAAATTAGGTGATGAGAGAGTGAGGTAGGGAGGATATTCTGCAGAAAGAAATCATAGCTAAGCTTTGCTGAGGAGCAAGTGTGTTGCATAAGAACTCCCCAGGAAAGACAGAAAACTCCAAGTTCAAAGACTGATTTGGGGGCAGAGCTTACTTGGGGAATGGAAGACCAAAGAAGAAGATTTATTTTAATTTTATTTTTAAAATAAGGCCATATTTACACAGTAAAATTAATAAATAATATTCATAAAATAAATTACACAGATTGTAAGTGTTCAGTTTGAATTCTGACAACTGTATACAACTATCCAAAAATGTAATTACTACCTAAAATCAAGTACAGGGTATTTCAATTCCAAGAGTTTCCCTATGCAATTTTTAAAAACCATTGTATTTTTAATTGAAAATAATTTAATATCTATATATTTATGGGGGCTGGGATTTTGCTCAGTTGGTAGAGCGCCTCTCTGCAGTCTCTGAGGTCCAGAGTTCAATTCCCAGCACCACAAACATGGGCGAAGGATGTGGCAACCCACTCCCAAGGCAATCCCAAAAACAATCTACCATTGAAAACCCTATGAGGGTCACTATGAGTTGGACATGACTCGATGGCACCTAACAACACCACCAACAACAACATATATTTATGGGCTGTAACCTTGAAGTTTTGATATATGCATATATTATGAAATGGTAACATCAAGCTAATGAATATGTCTATCACCTCATGTACTTATTTGTTTCATGGTGTTAACATTTAAAATCCACTCGGCAATTTTGGCCTGTCCTTTTCTAGTTTACTTTTTGAAAGATTCCCACTGAGAAAATTTGTGAGGGATTTACCTCCGCATTTCTATCTGAATTACATTCTCATTTACCTCTCTCTGGCCATGACACTTTTTTAAGGTCATCGTTCGTTTTTACTCTGGCCTCAATCAATTCGTTACCACATGCTTTTTGATCTAATTATCCTTCCCAGACTTTCCGGGTACTTTATGTTCAAAGTCATTCCCTAGTGAGGTTTCAGTCTCTCCTCTATTATACCTGGCCAAACTAAAAAAGGCTGGCCCATCTCTGAAAATCCTTCTTTTTCACAGGTTAAACTTTAATGATGCAGCATTCTCATGAAGCATGAAGCTTTCTAGACTTGTCCATGTTCTCTGAATTTTGACAGTGTTTGTCAGTTGTGCTCACATTGAGTTTTTATGTATAGGTGGAAGAGTAAAGAGAAATATATGCCTGTAATGAGAACAAATATGCTAAGCGATCTAGAGAAAATAGCAAAGACAGTAAAGAGAGGCAGGTACATTCCATCTCAATGCAGCCTTTTAATTTTTCATTGTTTCCTGTTCGCTACTGAGAGGTTGAATGCAAGGCTTCATGTATGCTAAGCAAGTGCTCCACCACAAAGCTGCACCCACCAGGCTCCCCTTTTTAATTTTTTGTTTTGTTTTGTTTTTTCAGACTGGTTCTCCATGAGTTGTGCAGGCTGTCTCTGGCTTCGAACTTATGATCCCCCTGCCTCCGCCTCCCAAGTCCCTGGGGTTACAGGTTTACACCATAGTGCCTGGCTTTTATTTTTAAATAGAAAGTTTTATGCAAATAGGAAGTATAGACTTGCCTCAAACACATTTCAGTCATGGACTGGTGAAACTGCAGAAACTGGTTTTTCTCTTTATATTGCAACTGTGAGTCATTTTCATCCGAGATCTAATCAGCTAGTCTTGAAGGCTTACTCCAGAGAATGCTGGATGCCTGTCTGGTTCAGACTTCACTGTCTGCTCTCTTGTCATTCATCTAAATGCTAACTACTGCCTTTTTGCAGAGTCAAACACTGAAGGCATTGGCTTGTCAATGGTGAGTGTTTGCCTGAGCTAGTCTGTGGCCTAGTGAGGTAATGGATCAGCAGGATTTGCTTATTTTGAAGATGATTTGATCAAGTGCATTCTGTGTGGGTTGATGTGTTAAAATTCAAGATGTTATTTACAAAAAAAAAAAGTGCAGAGAAACCAAGAGCACATGGGACCTGGACCAAGATTTTCTTCCTTATTGATGCTGCCATCACAAATATTTAATTGGCATCAAGGTAAATATTCAAAGGTTAATGTAGCATGCTGCTCATGGATAATGAAGGTGTGTGGTCCTTGCTGCCTCACTTTTGCTCCTTGAATGTAATTACCAGCAGAAGGGTAGTCAGAGATGGAAACAATGTATCATCTTTTGGCACTTGCTTATGGGAGTGCACACATAAATGCCAGTTGTTAGGATCCACTTTGTGTGTTTTGATGCATTACTCACAATCAGATGTTTGCATTTCCATGAGCATCAGATCCAACATCATCGAATTAGATAGTGCTTTTTGGCAGCAAGACAAGGGCGTCAGAGATTTATATATTTATTCCAAAGTGCGGAAAATTTATTTCTAATGCAAGTTCTATCTTTGGCATGTCACGTGGGAAAGGAAAGATCCTTTCTAAAAGTTACTCCTTTGTAATTTATATTTTTATTTTTTACATTTCTCAAATAACAAACTTAGAAAAGATCCCGCACATGATAACTGCTCCACAAACACAGACCACAACTACCCCTCTTTTCTTGGTGTGCTGAATAATCACTTGTTTTCTTTGTGGAAGCCATTTCTAACTTAGGGTGGTGGTGTAGTTGTAGTAACAACAATATTTAGTCCTATGACGTCTAAAAATATCATACCAAATTTTTCTTCCATATTTTCTCCCAGTTTTTGTTCTTTTAGACCTATAATTCTATAACAAGCACATAAATTATGCTGAAATATGGTACCCTTACATGGCCACGATCTGAGAAATTAGTGCAAATTTATCTTATGCTATTATTTCTACTCCAATACATTATTTCTAGGGTATTTAACAAGACTCATGGTAAATAATGTAAGGAAGTAGTTGCATTCGATCTGATGGACCAGACCTTATGACATTTAAGGGCAATTTATATAAATGAAGTGTCCACAGAATAGAATGGATATAATTGCATAATCACTCATTTCTTTGTTTCATGTTTCTAGGTGGGTTTTCTACTTACATATCAGTTACAGAGGAAAGCTGATTTTATATGGTCAATAAGTCTTAGGGCTGCATGTTTATAAGCAACATGTGGGCTGTACACCTTAACAATGCAGTCAGCTGATTCCTGCTTCCATTGGTTACTCCAACCTGTCCCAGCTTTCTCAGAGCTTGTCATTCCTTATTTCTGCCTGTTTTCTTATTGAAGAAGAGATTAACACCTGCTAGATGTATATTACAACCCAACTGAGATTTTATTTGAGATGAACATAAAATTTGAAAGCACACTGATTAAAAGGGAGCTCCTTAAGAGAAAACAGTCAGCCTTAGTAGCATTTACTAAGATGGACAGTTTCTGAGGTCCAGGTCCCAAGACTAGGAAGGATATTGTTGTTGTTGTTGTTGTTAGGTGCCATTGAGTTGGCATCCGACTCATAGCGACCCTGCATACACCAGGGGAAACACTATTGTCAGTGAGTCTCCGCTGTTCATAGGGTTTCTAATGGCAGATTGATTTTTGGGAGTGGGTTGCCAGGTCCTTCTCTCAAGGAAGGATATACAATCAGTAAATGTGAACCAAAATGCAAAAACTTGTTTGAGAGCAATATTGACAATTTTTCATTCTTTTTCAACTTAGAAAACTGACTAGTGATATTCCTCTAGTTGTGTCTATAGAGACCCTCTGCATTCACATGGCCTGGGGTTCTTGCTGCAGTGCACAATTCTAAAATCCCTAGCTCTAGAGCCAGGGCCCTGGAATCTGCATTGTAACAAACACAGCAACAACTGCCTAAGATATGTTCTACAATTTCTGTGTGGGAGATTTCCCTGCCCAAACTGTTTATTTTGTTTTGTTAATATAAAATTGTTAAGAGCACAGTATGAGGAACGTGACCAACTAGCTTGGTACCCCAGTTCTACCCTTTCCTGTCTGTGTACTGCTGGCCAAGTCACCTGCCCTCTTAGTTTCTCACCCATAAAATAAGAGAGATAATAGGATCATCACACAGGGCAGTTGGGGACTTCAGTGAGAGAACCCTCAAGACACGCTTGGCATAGGGCTTGCCATACATCAAATGTCCCACTAGGTGTTGTTCATAGTTGTCATTGTACTAGCCATCATTCTTATCATCTTACTAAGCCATAATTATATCACAGCTGACCTGCGACAAACTTGGAGAATAACAACAGAAGCTTCATGTATTTTTGAAACATGGTACTTTCTGACCTCCCTGGCTTGCTCTCAGAGGGAACTTAAAAGAATGAACAGTACATGTGGAATAGGTTGATGCCTTCAGTTTTCTGGACTGGGCTATTCATTTTAGGAGTTTTCAGGAAAGAGCAACCAGGCTACAGTTCAGCTCACCATGTGGCAGAAAGGCCCCCAAGTGTCAGGATGACCTCTGACACGAGCCACATGGGCCACCTGGGAGTGAGCTGGCTGTACCTTCCCCTCGCTGCATCCTTCTGTAGCTGTTCTCTGCCCTTCCTTGCCCTCTGACTCCTTCATCTAGTGGAGGGCAATAGTAAGAACCCGTGCACGGCCTCCCAGCCCATCACTCCACCTGTCCCTGGAAGGCCTCTCCTCATAAGCAATTTAAACCATGCCCTTAGAGTCTCCCCTGGGTGAAGATGGCCTGGTGCTTTCATTTTCCATGCTTTCCGCCAAGTTCCCACAAACTGGGTTTTTGGCGATTAGAGGGCTTTAATTACAATGATTACACAGCCTGGGCGAATGCGTGTTTTTCCTCTGGTTATCCAACAGAAACCTGAAAGGGACGCACACAGGTGGAAATGGAGTGTGAGTGACTCCTGCTGTGCAGATGCCAGTGGCACCTGGGCAACGGAGGAGGCGATGCTGTTTGGCTTCTGGTCCCCAGAGACCACGGTTATCACCTGGCGCACACTGTCGGTTCTGATTCTGGTCATCCTGCACTCATGACTGCCTCCAAAGTCGATATTTCCCTTGCGACCTATTGTTCTCCTTGCTGTCAGACCAGTTTGGGTTTTCGTGATGCCACATTGGAGAAGCCTCTTCAAACTGCTTTTGACAAGTGGATTGAAGACCCTCTTCCTTTTCCTTTAATAGGTGAACATTCCCGTCCCACCTTTTCCATGGAACCAAAACATCTTTCTTTTTTGCCACTGCCTTTTGCTTCTGCCATATTACTATAACATACCTGGTACCTGAGAAGCGACTTACCAATTTGGATCGTTTTTTCCCCCCAAGAGACGGAGTTTTCCTTTCAAATTATAAAATGCTTCCCTTGTATATCTGTTATAAACAGCAATCCAGAAAATTAATTCAGGCTATTTTCAGGCCTATTTCAAACATTTTGATGACTCAGAATCTGAATCAGAGCAAATAGAACACGATCTAAATACTACAAGGTGACACAAATTCAACAAGCGTAGGAAAGGATTAAAAAGGCAGTAATTGCAGTTATTCATCTTAAATTAGTTTACATTGAGAAGAAATGCTGCAGTTCTGAAGATTTATGTTTAGGTATTACTTGCATCATTTTTCAAATATATAGTCCTAGGGATATAAAAATAACCAAAATTTATGGAAAATTTAACAAAAACGCAAAGGTTTTCTCTTCTTGCAGTTTTGAATGTCCTTGCATTAGAGTTAACAAGTTCAAGATTTATATTATGCTCCCATGATAATCAGCAGTATTATGATTGATCTACCTTAATTCCACTCATTTCATGGGCTTTGTTTGGTACATGGAAAGAGCATATGCTGGGTATGGTGGCGTATGCCTATAATCCTGGCACTCAGGAGGCTGAGGCAGGAGGATAGCCTGGGCTATGGGCTACATGAGACTCTGTCAAGATAAGAAAAGAGAGAAAGAAAGAGAAAGAAAAAGAAAAAAGAGAAAAGAGAAAGAGAGAAAGAAAGAGAGAAAAGAAGAAAAGAAAAGGAGGAATATATGATATAATTCCTGCCCTTGAGAAGAATCCTTCAATCTAGATTATAGGAGACAGATATGAACAATAGGAAATGCTTCATTTCTTTATTCAGAAATCATGGTGGACACCAACTCTATTCCAATTAGGGTTCTACTACATGACAAACTGAGTCTTGAAGAATTTATGTTTCACACAATATCACTTGCTGAGAATTTATATTTTTCAAAGACGATGGCAATAGTGTCTGTCACCCTACACATTCCTCTGCACTGTGACCTTGCCGTACTCCCATTAAGAGCTGGAATCTGTTTTCTCTCCCCTTGACCTAGGCTGGCCTCGTGACTCCCTTGTAATCAATGGAATGCAATCTGAGTGAGATTGTGTGACTTCTGAGGCTACATAAGGAAGTTACAGCAGCTCCCAGCTGGATCTTTTGGAGTTTTTGACCTCCATACACTTCCTGTGAGGCAGCACCCTCTTGGATCCCAGCTGCCATGCTGTGAAACCCTAGGCCAAATGGATGGGCCATGGATAGGAACTGTCACTCTGGTCTTTGAGTTTCCTTACCCAAGTATCAGACACAGCAAAGGTGATTGTAGACCCCAGACTTGTTCCCTGGTGAGGCTTCTGAACGAGGGAGCAGAGACAATCCATCACATTGTGCCCTGACCAGTATCTCATCCCACAGAAACAGATATTAGCTCACACCATTAAGTGTGATTATTTTGTATACAATCATATTTTTACAATGGTCACTCTTGCCAGAGCCAGCAATAGATTATTGAGGAAACCAGACATAATGAAAGAAGTGATGTTAATATGTCTGATAATAATAAATCAATAAAAGTTCCCATTTACTGCTTGCTATGTGCCCGGTTTTGTGATCTTATGCTTATATCACCTTCACAAGGAACCTGAATTAGGTATTGTTTCTTTTCCCATTTGGGAAATGAGGTTACTAAGTCACAGGGGGATGGAACAATAAAATCACACAGTAACTGAGGGGACAGGATGAGGAGGCTTTGTACTCAATTATGTGCATAGAAGATATATCTAAAGCTAAGTATGTGCAGCCTAGCCCTGGTGCACAAGTTCAGAGACTATGTCATTCCAAGGGAAGGTGGCTATAGATTTCTTGAGGCTGAGGAGATAAAATTTATACTTTACCTGGTCAGGTGTGTAAGATTTAGATAAGCAGAATATAGGAAGAGAGGCAGGTATTTGGTGTGAAAGTAACTATGGCAACAAAGACAGAAGTGAGAAAGGAATTCAGGGGAGCATGGATAGGGAATAAACTGGTAAGAAGAAATTGGGGAGGGGGTGGAAGTGGGTGTTGTGTGAGTTCCTGCAGGGAAATATAAGCCTGTGGGGTGTCTGATCTGAAAGGATCATGTCTACGTTAATAGTTCAATGGCAGGTTACTCTAGCAACCATATGGAGACTGGGCACACCTGAACGTGGGATAACCAAAAGGAAAAAAATGCTTACTGGACTTTCCATTAGCCAGGAGATTAATTGATAGGGAGTAGAAGTAATGAAGACTAAGGACAAATATAGAGAAATTTAAAAGAAATAAATGCTGCAACCTAATGACAGATAGAATAGAGCATTGAAAGCATAGGAAGTGGTAAAAGTGATTTCCAGGCAGTAAGGTTAGAAGTGTGATTTAAAATAAAATCCCACAAACATATCCAAATAGTTCCAGAAATTCTTAATGCAACTCAGGGTCAGCAAAGAGATTCACATTATAATTGAAAAACTCAAAAAGTAGGTGCCACAAGAGTTGACCACTTACACAATAATATTACACGATATAATAATAGCATTTTATGATTACATCGCCTTATATCTGAAAGGCTCTTCACTTTTCTTTAGATGATATGCAACACTAATACTTGACACGTTACCTCAATGTGCATTAGACAGGTAGTATATCTATCCTGGGCATAGGGGATATAGCTGGGCCATGTAGAGGTCAAATACCTTGTTTAAGATCCCATGGCTGGTAATAGCTCCTTCTGGGAGCAGGTCTTTTGCAGCAGAGTTCACTGTTCTTTCTATTTATAAGGCTATCTTTTTAAATAGATTTTGGACTTGGGTTGGTAATTTTTTCTAGTAACTCAAAAAGCACAAATACTTCTTAGTGTCCTATACATTTCCAATGTTTTCTTGTATCTGACTCTGAAGACCAACCTTCCCCTAAAGCTCTTATTATATACAAGAACTTTCAAATCAGGAAGTGGAAGTGGTTTCTTGATCTTACTCTGTTTACAGAAGAGTCAGGGACCTTAAAAATCTGTACGTACTTGATTTTTACATATTGGACACTGAGAGTGGAAACCCAAGGGTTTCTCCCCTCCCTAATCCCTTGTGTATAGCTCTGTTCAGTTCACATCAGCTGACCTCTGCATTCCTTGGGTTCTGTGTGTTCACATCACCCATATCTTTGTATGCACCATCCATGTGTTTCTTGGAGTAACACAACAGACTTAATTTTCTGTCATATTTTTACTACTTCTGCACACCGATCCCATCCATTCTCATCAGATGAGGTTAGAATGGTTGGTATTTTTCTCAGACTTACACCATATGTTCAAGCTCCATGGATGAAAGTCCAGAAGAGTACTTTCAATCTCCTCAACGTCATCTCCTGCAGATCCCCTCAGAGTTTACACTATTGACAAAATGATGGGTTTACACACATGCACACACAAACACTTCTTGCCTCTATATCATGACCCATGTTGCCGCTGCCCGAAATGACTTTCTCCATTGCTGCCACTGGCAAGCTTCTGTTCAGTCCTAAAACTCTACCCATCCAAGCTTACCAAGCACATCCATCCTTCTCACCCTCATACTGGTCATCCTTCCAGCCTTTGTACTTTGTGGGAAGCCAGTCCAAACTCCACTCTTGCTTGGATCATCCTGTACCCTAATTATTTATTTTCATATCTACTCTTCTAATTAGATTGTAAACCCTTTGAGCACAGGGATCATGGTTATCAGACTCTGTATCCCTTGGAATTATTACAGTGCTTGACACAGGGTGATTGCTAATTTAATAATTATTAACATAGGAAAAGGCACAGTGTGTTGGCAATAAAAGGCACAATGTCTTGGCTGGGAAATGTCATTACCATTGTGCCACAAACAAGAATTTATTGAACACCTGCCTTCCTGAAGCACTGTGCTGAGTGTTCCTCAGAACAAATTACATAGATCTGCTTCTTGACCTCTAAGAACTTATTTATAATTTAATACACATATCAGGCATGAGGGCAAATATGGAAAGGACACACAGTAATTGAATTACCAACGTTAAACAGATATACAAATAGGTTAGATTAAATATTTACTTTGTATGTGCATTACCTTGTAAAGGGTAATTGCATTTTAGCAGCTGGCGAGTATATGGGAACCATTTGAGTTTTATGTTTAGACAATAGGATCCTATCGTAATGATTACAATGCAAACTGAATTTTGATGTTTTTATGGATGAAGATGGACATTAATATTCCCTATGAGGTTAATTCACATTATAGTAGAAAAGAGAAGTCATATACTTTGGATAGAATCCAAATCTAGGAACCTCTGTCCAAATTACAGCAAAGGGAGCTTATCTGTAGAACTCTACCATTTAAAAATTATAGAACTTAAAAATATGCATTTTTCATCAAAAGCAGGAAATAGGGTATTTGACAACATGTATTTGTCTACTGAATGTGATGGAATATGTGATGAGATATGTTTTGTCAATAAAATAAATTGCCAAACAAAATGTAATCCTTTCTGCAAATGCGTTTAGTCTCCAGAATGAAATAAGCTACTTCCACAAAGTGCATTTTTCCTCTGAATTACTTTTGATTCGCTGTCTATCAAAAAACAATGGAGAAACTGTGTTTTGTCAGACACTGTATTTCAAGATATATAGATGAAATGTATTTAATTGGAAGAAAGTAGAGTCAGTTGTGGAGGATCATGAAAAGTTTGCAGCATATTGACATAGCTTAGACAAGTTTACACTTTTTGGCTTAAGAGGATCAACTCTTATCCCTATGCTAGTTATATTATTTTTGTTAAAAAAAAGTTAAGTTCATTTTTAAAATGGATACATTAAAAAAAGTTGTTCATACTGATGGAGTACCACGTGATTGTTTTGGTACCTGTATACATTGTGTCATCTGGGTCAAATATTCTGGACAATATTCAAATGTACCCTAGATGGTTCTCAAGTGCGTTCCCAACACTTTATCCTACCATGTTATCATCACATCACTGAAAGAGTTAATTACATGCCTAATTAGGTTCTTTTTCTCATTCTCCTCCTGCTCTGTGAATTGGTCTTTTGCCTCAAGGCTCTCGAGGAATTTTAACTTCCATAATTAATTAATACAGTTTAACCCTTCCAATGTGACTCTAGCACCACACCTAGTTTAATATAATTTCAGATCTCAGGTTAACAGCCCCTGGTGCTCCACAGTGGACAAGTTCAGTCAAGTAATTCAGTGGTGTTACATTAGGATAAAGCATAATTTTAAAAATGTAATCAAATGACTAATAAGTGTGCAAGCAGCATTAGGAAGAGTGAAGTATTAGAATATAAATGAAAAAATGATGTGAATAGGAAGATTTCTTTTCTCTCATTCTTCTTTTAAATACAAACACACTTCTTTGCCCATGCTATCTATTTAAGGACTGACTGCAATAATGTCCTTAAAGCTCTTGGTTCCATGCCTGTCACTATTTCTATATTGATTTATAGTTTTCCAGTATTAAATAAACATTATTCAATTTGATTATCAAACTGTCTTCTTTTGGAGATAAGTATCTTTATTTCTGATTTATAGAAGAATAAACTGAGCTTCAGAGAGTCAAATAGTGATGGAACTCAAAGGAGAGGACATTTTCTACCCTTGGATGAAAGGAACTATGTGGGGAGCAAATGGCATTTCAACAATACCCTGAAGAATAAAGAGGAAATGAAAAGGCAAGACCTAGATGGAAATGATGAATGTAGATAGATGTTGATTCTATCCTATTCTATTCTATTCTTCTATTCTATTCTATTCTATTCTATTCTATTCTATTCTATTCTGAGATAGGATCTTGCTATGTAGCCCAGTGTGGCCTGGAACTCACTATGTAGTCCAGGCTGGCCTCAAACTCATGATCTTCTTAAATCAACCTCCCAAATCCTGAGATTACAGGCATGTACCACCATGCTGAGCTCTTGAGTGTATTTTTACTAACTTATATTGTTAAGATGAGAGAAGACATGGCAATCCACTCCCAAATTAATCCAGAAGAAAACAAAACAAAATACTTAGCCATTGAAAACCCTATGAATAGCAAAGAACAAGTGACATAGTGCCAAGCATAGTACAGTGTCAGGGAACGTTTTGTTCTGTTGTACATAGGGTTGCTATGACTTGGACCTGACTTGATGGAACCTAGCAAGAACATATTGTTAAGAGAAATGACTTATGTTATTGGGAAATAGAGGTAAAGAGGTAACTGGAGTTATAAAGTTCCTTATGGTCTAGAGAATCTTGATAAGCACTGGTGAGCCACTGAAAATATCTGAAGCAGGAGAGTGACATGACTTAGTAAACTGGCTTTGGTGGTCATGTGGGAGGGTCTGGAGCAGAGGAAAGACCTTGGGGCATGATGTGCATTGCTGCATCACTGCTGCCGCCCAGGTAAAGACTGTGAAGGCCTCTGCAAGGACCGTAGCAATAGAGATCATGATGGAGGGGAAGGATGCAAAGCTATTTCTCAGCTCTAACCAGGGAATAGTCATATGTAGTAGAAAGGGGTATAGAAGAAATTGGGAATGACTGCAAAGTTGCACAGGAAATAACGCTACTGATATAGATAGGAAATGCAAGGAAAAAGGAAAGGGCAGGTGTTGGTGGAGCACATGTACATTGCTTTAGATGTAAGAAATGTGACTGTAAAATCAATATACAGGCGTGTTGAAAACAGGGATCTTGAGTCAAAGAGAAAGCCTAAAGAGTAAAGTTATTTTTCATTGCTATGACATGTAAATCAAATGACTTTGTAAGAATTTTAATCAATATTCAAGTAATAGTTGAAATGAAATTTAACAAATACAAAGGACTGATTCTCTCATATTCCTCTTACTTTCAGTAGGAATAGTTATTGCGTATGTGCGTGGTTTGGGATTAAGGTTTGCATGAATTATTGTTGTTGTTGTTAGGTGCCCTCGAGTCGTGTCCAACTCTTAGTGACCCTCATAGGGTTTTCAATGGCTGGTTGCTTTGGGATTGCCTCGGGAGTGGATTGCCACGTCCTTCTCCCATTTTTGCAGTGCTGGGAATCGAACTCCAGACCTCAGACACTGTAGAACATCACTCTATCAGCTGAGCTAAATCCCAGCCCTTGCATGAACTATCTCCAGTAAATCAAAAAGCTAGAGGAATGGATACTATCATTTCTATTTTCCAGTTGGAAAACTGAGACTTGGACAAGTGAACTTACTTGCTCAGTGTAGGACAAGACTTCAAATCCATGTTTATATCCCACATCCACATTCTGAAGCCATGCGTGTGTGAAAGTAGTCCAGTTGTCCTCTTGAATCATCATTAAGTTGTTCAATTCATGATGTCACTTTCTGTAGGGTTTTCATCAATAGCTAACCTCTTCTTTAATGGGAAATTGTTCCAATGTACCCAGCAGAGGACTTGGCGCACCGAGGAGAACCAATGTTGGTTTTTGTCTTTAGTCTGTCCTTTCAATCTTATCCTCCCCATTCTCTTACCCCTTCTTTAGCACCCCTTCAGGGTATCCTTTTAGGCCCTTTGTCCTCTCTGCTTTTATCACGGACATTGCTAAACATTATTTCTCTTCTACTACTCTAGATGTTTTGAATCCAAGGAATGCCTTTCATTGCAAAGATTATCTTTGCCTTTTACAAAAAAACCAGCAGAGTACCCCCATTGTGCTAAAAGTTCCATGGGCATTGCCCCGTTTATAATCTAATGAGTTTATACTGTTGTTAGGTGCCATCAAGTTAGTGTCCGACTCATAGAGACCCTATGTACAACAGGCAAAACATTATTGTTAGTGCTTTCCTGCTACTCATGGGATTTTCAATGGCTGATTGTTTTTTGGGACTGGGTTGCCAGGTCCTTCTCCCAAACCTACAGCACCATCCAAGTACTAACCATGTTCAACCCTGCTTAGCTTCCAAGATCTGATGGGATCTGACGCCATAGTTGTATGGCTACAGGCAACTTATACTGTAAGGATCCCCATCTTTAGAAGAAAAAGTCTGTACCACCATCTGTAACTTGCCCAGGATTGACAGGGTTAAGTCAGAGATGGGGATGTGAGCCCTTGTTCAGAAGAACATCTGGTGACATAGCATGCTCATTTTGGTTGGAATGAACGCAAGATTTGCTCCCATAAGCAACTCCTTAGGACATGGGCATCGTTCTGTGCTAATGTTGGCTTTTTAATTTTTAAAAAAATCTTTGCTCATGATAATGGGATTCTGCCTAATGTGACTCCTTTCAGAGACGGCTTGAATAAAGGCGTTCCATGATAACTTGAAAAAATTTAGTCAGTCTTTTAGTGTCTGAAAGGCACACACTGGCTCCTTAATCTCACCAATCCAAATAATGAACAAGGGAGTCCACAGCAGAATTACAGAGATTGTTCTGAAGCTTAGTAGCTAATTTGATTTTGTACAGAAGGGCTTTAAAGAAATTTTAATGAAAAGGCAATTAACGTTGAAACCTTCATTAACGGAGAGTTGAGTGAAAAAACTGGACTTCTTGCTGAGTTTTTGACTTTTTAACTAATTGCAAAACTTTATGGTATTTTTACTGTATATTAGAAAATGGTGAGGCAATATCTGTTTAATGCAGCTAGACCTTATGGGCAAATAGAACACTTTTAAAGGCTTTTAATTTTTTTCTAAAAGTAAAGAGGACAAAACCCCCAAGACTTAATTATAACTGAACAGCTCTCACTTGATAAAATGGATACAGAGTAATGAAATTTTCACCAAGAAACAGTAATTTCCACTTAAATTAAAAGATTATTGAACAATTATTTGTTTCTCTGTATTGGTCAGACATTGACTAAGTTTTAATGCGGTAGAAAGTTGATATATATAGAGAGAAAAGAAACAGCTGAGCAGATATAAACACTGAGTAAAAATACAATATTACAAATGAATGTTGGTTTGCTTTAATTTAAATCCTATAAATCCTTTATATACAGCTCATTTCTCTTGTTAATCCTAAGGATAAAAGGGAATGGAGCATGCATATTTGGCTTTTTGGTTTTTAACTTTAGTGCCAGCATTTCCCAAACTTTTTCCATGTGTGCAGTCTTTAGGACCTTGGAGTAATGGAAATGAAGACAGAAATCACTTGGCTGGAAGAATATTAGAGTCTCTTATTGGCCATATGGTATAACCTCATGCCATGGAATTAGGAAAATCTCTCTCTCTCTCTCTCTCTCTCTCTCTCTCTCTCTCTCTCTCTCTCTCTTTGCTTTTCTGAGAGGCACAAGAAAGGAATTTTATAAGCTCCAATTTAGAATACCTTTCTAGTTACGTTTCCAACTTCTTTTCCCTTTCAATAATATTAACAGCATGTGGCAGTGCAGAGTGCAGGGGTGAAGAGGCAGAGGGGCCCCAGTGGAGGGGTGGTTTATTTTTCAGCCTTTGCCTCTCAGACTTTGCTGGTCCTATTATATATCAAATTGTCTACCACCGAATCTGATGATCAACTGCAACTATCCTACATTTTACATTTGATATATCAGATAAAGTAAAACATTTTCTTCACCTTTTTCATCTGTAACCTTGTATTCTAGAGGATGACAATATGAAAGGGCTTGGAGGCATGTCCTTTTAACAGAAAAACAATCTAATTCCCTTTGTTGGAAATAAAAAGAATAAAAGAGAGACATACGTATGTGACTTATCATGCAAAGCTGCCCCATCTTGAAAGGACCCATCATAATACAAGAAGAGCCAAAGTTTGAAAAGTCGCTCCCCACTCTGGGATCCCTGAGAATGCTAGAATTCATTACATGTAGCTGGGTGTGATGGCTCACACCTGGAATCCCAGTGACTGTGGAGGCAAAAGAGGTTCACAAACTTGAAGCCAGAGGCAGCCTGCCCAACTTAGGGACACCCTGACTCAAAATAAGAAATAGAAAATGGGCTGGGAATGCCATTCCGTGGTAGAGAACTTGCAACCCCTTGTTGTTGTTGTTGTTGTTAGGTGCCGTCGAGTTGGTATCTGACTCATAGTGACCCTCATAGGGTTTTTCAATGGCTGAGTGCTTCGGGATTGTCTTGGGAGTGGATTGCCAGGCCCTTCTCCCATTTTTGCGGTGCTGGGAATTGAACTCAGGGCCTCAGAGACTGCAGAGCAGCACTCTACCCACTGAGCTAAATCCCAGCCCTTGCAACCCCTAAGCACCACAAAAGAACAAAAAAGAACTCATTTCATGTAAATAAATCATACTATAGGATTCAACATGTATTTCTATGATACAGAGTTAATTGGTTGGGCAGTAAGTTCATCAGAACAAAAAAAAATCCCAGAATAAGTTGGAAGAACCGAGCTCCATTTCTGCCACACAGCAACATTACTACCCTGGACATCCCTTACTTTTGTTCTTGTATTTGGGAGCTTCACTGTTTAAATCTCAGTTCTCATGAGCTAACATTATACTGCTTGATTTGATTATAATAAAAAAATTTTGGAAACTTAAATACAGAATATCTACATAATGGAAAATATGCATATGCCTATTTATCATGCACTATTTTTCTGTGGGCTGGGATTTAGCTCAGTGGGTAGAGCACTGGGCTGCAGTCTCTGAGGTCCTGAGTTCAATTCCCAGCACCACAAAAATGGGAGAAGGACCTGGCAATCCACTCCCAAGGCAATCCCGAAACAGTCAGCCATTGAAAACCCTATGGGGTCTCTATGAGTCGGATACCGACTCGATGGCACCTAACAACAACAACAATAACAATTTTTCTGTATTTGAGAATTTATACTTCTATTCATTGTTAGATAAAAGACAGAAATATGACAGGAAAAACATTTATTCTTTTCTTTGACTGGTTGCTTTGCCCTAATATAGATTTTTCTCTCCCTCTCCCTCCTTCCCTCACTCACTCTCAGTAGGCATTTTAGGTAATGATATAAGAAAATAATTTTCACCACCAACAACTGCTGAACTTTTATTTTCATAAAATGTTCCAAGCATATTATGTTAACTATTTTTGAAGAAATATTTCTAAAAAGATTCTCCTATATCTTGATTTAAGTACAGTGGTATGATACTCTTCCCATTTATGAATATCAATAATTAGCATGTGTATTTTTTTGATAACCCAGGGGAGCAAAATATTGCACAGTTGGTCCTTTAGCAAGATCTCATGATACTAAAGTACTAGTGCATTTAAGTAGCTGAACTTTAATCTGCATAACTCTTTAATTCACTAAACACAAGTATTATTATTAGAAAAATCTAGTGTCATTCAACTACAAAAATGAAAAGAAACCAAAGTGATATCCTACGGTGTTGGCTTATTCTGAAGATCTGTGTTGCCTGAAAGAAGGGACTGTTGAACTACAAAAACCGACAGGAGTTCATATGATTTTCTGCAGAGAGAGATTGCCCTAGGCCCTTCTCTAAGCTCAGGTTTGTCAGCCATCACATATGTTCACCTTTATGTTGTTTCTACAAAATGTGTCCCCAGCCTACACCCTAAAAAACAAGCACAGATTTGGATACTTTAGTTCTGTTCCTTCTTTCCTTAGTTCATGGAAATCATAAAGGATAGACACTTTGAGTAAACCTTTATGTCCAAATATAATCTATTTGCAGTTAATGAAGTACAATGATTTCATAATACCATTTTATATGCTACTTCGATAAAAGTATTAAATTAACCTTTCTACCACATGTTCTTTATTATTGTTTTCATTTCCTTTTTTATTACTTTCTTTTATTCCATGTTATCGTGATAGTTCCCTCATTTAAATTGCTCATATAAACAACACATTCCCTTAATTCTGCATTAGATTTATTAATTTGTTCACCTGGCCATATGTTTGCACGCCTCAGCATGGACTGGATATCAATTCCCTTGTCACTCCCTTCTTTATTCTGCCATATTGTGAGTTGACACCAGAATACACATTGCAAAATATATGTTAGGCTGACACATTAAAATGATTGACAGTGAACTTGCAGGGCAAGAGGGAGGCTAATCCATATATGACACACAGAAGCTGTTTTCCTGGCAACAACTTCATCATTGTTCCTAAACACGAGAGATGAGCCAATGGACCTAAAAAAATCATCCAGGTAAATAGCAAAGAATTTTGCTTGGCAGAGCCTGAACACCACAGGCTTTCTCTTTCTCTCTTCAGTGTGGTGAATGGAAATAGATTCTTCCCACCTAGATTAATAGCTGTTTTAACTCAATAAAAAATGTGTAAATCTTTGGCTGTTCCCTACCGAGTCATATTCAGTCCTTTTGTATGTATGTAATAACATCTCAGAGTAATTGAGATACAATTCAGGCCCTTGGGGGAAAACTGTTCATGTATATTTGGAAGGTAAGCTATGGATGTAGACACTTTTTTGGGATAATAAATTGTAGGGAGAACAAGCTGAAATCTGATGATACCTGTATCAAATTTCAGGTCCCATTTCTCATAGTACTCAGTATTTCATGTTACATGAACAAAAGAGAAAATAGAAGACTAAGTTGGATTAAAAAATTGTATAAGGCCTAAGAAAAGACTGTTCCCAGATGGAATTCACTGAAGATTCTGTTTCTTTGCATTTTCATTATAATTAATTCTTTAATATTGCCAGTTGAATCTCACAAATTGAAAATGTTCCAATCCATACAATCTGGCATCATGCTGCTCTTCTGAAATTCCAGGGAACTTTCCTAAGGAAAGATTGGGAAATTCACAGTATGAATGGAGCAATTAGAGTAGAGGTGTGGTATCAAGAGATGTGGGCCAAATCGATAGAACTTCATGACAATGGCCTCTTTCCAAATGTGGTGCAGTCAAATTAGCACATGAGAGTAGGAATAGGGGAGAGAGAGAGAGAGAGAAAGAGAGAGAGAGAGAGAGCGCACAAGCTAGAGTGAGACACAGAGAGAGAGAGAGAGATCTTTGGAAAACAGCATTTATACTTTTGAATTCCATGATCTCCAAAGCATATTCTAGAAGAAGTATATAAAGGGAGTCTTTTGTTTGTTTTATTTTCGTATTTTTCTTTTTTCCGTGATTGAAACCAGGGCCTTGCCCATGCTTGGTAAGTGTTTTACCACTGATCTGCACCCCTCAGCCCCCTTTTTGTGGTTTATTTTGATACAGGATTTTGCTAAATTTCATAGGCTGCCTCTGGCCTAGAAATCCCAATCTTCCTGTCCAGTCTCCTAAATCGCTGGGATTACAGCTGTGTACCACATGCCAGGTTTAGGGTGTTGGACACAACATCAGATGCATTGACAAAAAATACGGGATCTGGCAAGGTTATGTGGGAGCCAAAACAAGGAAAGCCAGAGGTGGCAGGTTACACATAGGTGTCATGTTATGGGCTATCGACCCCAAGGTTAACCGAGGATGGAGATTTCCCAAAGAGAGAAGTTTAGTGTAATAGTTAACTTATTTTGAAAAAAAAAATGTATGAGTTGTAAAAGGTTCACGTATGAAAGCTATGGCAGAGCCAAGGTCCTCTGGTTCCTGTCTATGTCTGGGATTGCCCTGAAGACTTATTCTTCCCCTTTCCCTCTCTCCCCTCCTTCCTTTCTTTCATCCATCCTTCCTTCTTTCCTTCTCCCCTTCCTTCCTTCCTTCATCTCTTTCTTTGTATTTTGAGCCAAAATCTTGATACATTGTTCAGGCTATCCTCAAACCTGTGATCTTCCTGCCTCAGCCTACCAAGCAACTGGCATTACAGTTGTTTACCACCATGCCCAGCTGTATTCACCAACTTTAAGAAGTTCAAAACATGGGAAGCATCAACTTCCTGTAATCGTGTATAAAATTCATGTCATCTTTTATCATACCCCATGATGTTTTAATTGATAAAACAATGCATAGGCATAGAAAACTAATAAAATATAATAGAATATTCCTCTTCTGTACTTTCTTATCCATGGTCCTAGAAAACCTGGAATGAATTCAAAGATGGTGAAAATAAAACTCATAGACAACCACTGATTTTATTCATGAACTTTATGAGGCATAAATGAGGCTGTGAACATCAACATACACAAAGGGTACACCTGAGCAAGATTGGTGCCCCTACTGCTGCCTCTCATAGGGATGTGGCTAGAGAGACAATGATCTGTAGCCTTCATTAGGCCCAAACAAAGGACTATAATCTTTAGACAGTATGAATCCCCACTTCCAAATCCAACATCACTTCCCAGGACATTATGATTTTTTTCTTTTATGTAAAATGTGTTTTTTTTTTTTCTATCTCTCTACATCCATCTATATTGATAAAATTGAATTTCTGGTATATATACAGTGATCATATGTTGGCCTTCTTTTTTCATTAACAGGCTGAGTATTTCTTATATCAATAAATAGTCTGTGAAAACATGGCTTTATACTTATTGCTTAATTTTACAGAAGGAATGATGGATCTAGTCAGATTTTGATTTACTTGTGAAAAATTAAAAGTTGATTTAGCAAATTCTTGGAATTGAAAACACTTGCTAAGTCATAAGGGCTAAATTTGCTGAACTTTCATTTGTATTATTAGGAAAATAATCACTGCTATTTGCTAAAGGAGTCACCAGTTAAAATTAACTGTGATAGTGTATCTCTACAGGCACAGGACAAATATTCAGAGGTCTAACCACATACATTAGAATTCTCCATAAAAAATTACACCCCCCTCTCTCTCTTTCTCTCTCTGTTTCTCTCCTTCTTTACTTTCTTCTTCCTCTTCTTCTTTTTCTTTTTCACCTTTACCATCTCCCTTTTCTTGTGAACCCTCAACAGCGTCTGTATTGTGTACTAAGTCACATTAATGGATTCTATAGATAATTTCCAAAGGTTAAAAAGGCCTTTGACTTCAGAGAAATTGAAGCAATTTTGAAAGGAGCCGAAGAGGTACATATTAGAATCCTCCACATACACATGAATAGTGGAGTGACATTTGAATTTGACAGAGAGAGTGAAAAGATCAAGTTGAAATGTGGCGCTCGAGAAGGGAATGCCGCCTTATCCAGGGCCTTCTGTGTTTGCCCAGAGAAGATATTCTAAAACTCTGAATGAGAAGTAAAGGGCATTAGCATCAAGAGAGAGGACAGGAGTCAACTTGGATTTGCAAATAACAAAGTCATCTGGGCTAAACTCCAGGAAGACCTTGAAGCTGAGATCCAAGATCATAGGTTTAAAAATAAGTAACTTTTGTTGAAGAAGAGTGTGTAGGTGACCAAAGTTGAATTTGCACAATAAAGGGAAGATCATAGAAAGGAGACTCTGAAGGAGTAAGGGTACTAGGGTGGTTGTGGGAGTCTTATTCAGGAGGCTGCACTAGTTTCTGAGTCTATAAAGTCATTTCAGAAAGGTGAACAACTTTCAGTTCAGCTTTTAAAAAATTTCTGAAAGCACCTACACTGGCATTTTACATCCTTTAAAAGATGAGCCCCTCACTGCAGTTATGTGTATTTATTCTTAATAAGAAAGGCTACATTTTCCACTGGGTTCTATCCTTGTCATCTAGGGCACCCATCGGCCTTCAAGGCCCCACTAGATAGTCTTAGCTGAACACCAAGATTCAAACTCTAGCTTCAAATATCAAGGAACTTGACTCATTTCGAGTAAATAATCATTCAGATAGGGAGCTACTCATTGAAATTCACCTGCTCAAAAGCTATGGTCAGTCATTAGTTGATTATAGTGTTTCTGCCTCTATATTGTTTGATTCTACTACAATAAGAACACAAGCAGGCATTATTTAGGAATCTAAAAGTAAGTTTAAAATAGCAAATAAATTATAGTGTACAAATAGCATAAACAATGTTGAAAAAAGAATTTTAATTTGGGAATGAATTTAAATGGCCTTTGATAGTAATGTTTACCTATAATAAAGGAAGTAAGGTAGGGCAACATCAAATAGGGGTTAAGAGGACTTGGGATAAGGGATCAGAAGACCTAGGTTTAGATCTCAGGTTCACCAGGAAATGACTGAGAGAACTTGGGACACCATTTAAGCTATGACTTGGAATAATCATATGCACTGCTGTGGGTTGGATATGGTTTGCCTCACGGAGGTTCGTGTACTGGAAGGTTACTGCCTAGCAGTGGTGTTGAGCTGAGGGAACCTACAAGAAGTGAGACTCAGTGGGAGGTAAATAGGTCCTGATGACTCCATCCTTGTAAGTGGATGTGTAATGTAGTTTGTTATAAAATGGGATGTATAGCGTGGATTCTTGTAAAGCAAGTTCACCCCATCCTCTTGCCTCTTCTGCATGCAGCTGCTTTCTTTTCTGCTTTCTTCTTTTGCAGCTACTCCACCATGTTGACATGCAATTGTGGTCACTCATCAGGTCATCAAAACCATCCTCTTTGTACCTTATTTTGTTGTTTGTTTGGTAGGTGCCATCAAGTTGGGTTCAATTCATAGCGACCCTATGTATAACAGAGTGAAATATTTCCTGACACTGCCATGCACATGATTTTTTTCTGTTGGAGCCCATTGTTGTAGTCACTGTGTTTCTTCTCATTTTGAGTCATGCTACATCAGCAAATGGAGGTCCCTAGGGCTTTACTCCTTTCCCTTCACTAGGATCAACTCTACTTTGAGGAGAAAACTCTTCCCTAGTCCTTTCCTAAATGCCTTCCAACCTGGGAGGCACATTTTCTGTCACTATATTTGAAAATGCCTCTCTGCTATTCAAAGGATTCTCAATACTTTAGTCTGTTGTAGGGTGGAAGCTCAGCTGAAACCTGTCCACCATGGATGGCCCTGTTGGTAACTGAAATACTGGTGGCATAGCTTTCAACGTTATAGCAACACGCGAGCCCCCACAGCACGACAAGTTGACAGAGACATGGGGGCTCTGTACCTTATATCCACCAGAATCATAAAACAAATAAACCTCTTTTCTTTATGAAGTTCCAAGATGGAGGTATTTTGTTATAGCAACATAAAAAGGACTTAAATACACTCCTAATGGAGTTGTTGTGAGAAATTGGTGAGATACTTCTAAGACAATTAGCACATTGCCTGGCACATGGCAAGCTTCTGCCTGGTACCTGGTAAACAAAGAAAGAATCTTTATTACCCTCTGGAGCACCTGCAGCCATAGCCCTGTGGCATCCGATCCCATCAGATCTCGGAAGCTAAGCAGGGTCAGGCCTGGTTAGTACCTGGATGGGAGACCGCCTGGGAACACCAGGTTCTATAGGCTTGGGAGAAGGACCTGGAAACCCCCTCCCAAAAATCAATCTGCCATTGAAAACCCTATGAACAGCAGAGAAGCACTGACAATAGCGTTTCACCTGGTGTACAGAGGGTCGCTACGAGTTGGATACTGTCTCCATGGCACCTAACAACAACAACCACCCCCTGGAGCAGAAAGGGTCTAAATTAAGTTCTTTGAGAAGGAGATGCCAAGATGAAACTATACATATGAGAGATTTATTGATGGAGAAGCCTTTGAAGGACAAAGAGCATGAAGTTGTAGTGGCAGGGAAGGCCTTGACACCATAAGGTAGGTCTGTCACCTGGGGCAGAAGATGAGGAGAGAAGGCTGTCAGGTAGAAAGTTTCAGAGTGCAGAACAATTCACAGAAAATTTAGGCCAAGCTGTTACTGAGTATTCCTGCCAAAGTTATCTGCTGGAAAAATTCCATGTCTGAGAAGAAATGCCCGCACAGTCACTGGAGGGCAACATTCAGGAGAGGACAGGACGCTGCATGAATAGGATGGCAGGTCCAGAGACACTGCACCTAAGAATGGTGTGTCCTGCTGCAGGAGATGCGAGGGGAACACTCATGTGTCTGCCATGGGCCATCCCTGAAGCAGGTGCTGTGGAGCTACAGTCACAAACCATCCGTGTGGATTCATTAACATAATCCTTCACTTCAGCCTTTGGGTACCGTGGCTCAAGATGTCCTGTCTCAGAACCTCAATGTCCTCACTTCTGCAGTGGGTGAAATAATAAGTATTACACACTTATTTCAGGTCCAACTTACAGATTTAGGGGCGAATGCTTTTGGAATGTGAACTAGCATGAAACCATTTAGATATTTTATAATTCAAAAATTTCTTTCCATTGTCTGCCCTTTCAATTAGCTTCACTTTGTAAGACTTCACTCTATTGTAATTAATTTCTCCATATGTGGCTCTGGAAACAAATGTTCAAACTATTCAGCCTTTGAACTTACGGAGGATTTATGGTTTGGCACCAGAATGTTTTCTTTGATAACTACTGTAAATATGCATGGTGGTAAATCAGTTTCCATTACTCAATATGCAGTGTGTGGTACCTGAGGAATTTAACCCCCTGAATTTTGAAATTTGTTTTAAAAATGCTGTCGATTGGAATTCAGGCACACTGGTAAGTGCCGTATCAGTTGTTCCTGGTGATATCCCAGGGGCTTCCGTAAATGATTGGAACATTGAAGACTCTACAAATATTTGTTGACTGAATCACTGAATAAGTTAACTTCTTGCCCTTTTCAGGCTTATCTCTGTGAGCTTGCCTCATAGGGATTAAGAATCCCAAACATAAAAACAGGAGGAGATAGGATGAAAGCTAAAACCTCTGATGCTCTTGGAGGTTAGACAGGAATGGATCTGGTGTTTGGACCATACCTCTTAGATGAACAATGATCATAGACTCTTTAGAAATCCACATCTACTTATTTTAAGGCAGGTTTTTCAGCATCATCATTGTTACTGTTTTGCACCAGATCATTCTTTGTGGTGGAGGGCAGTCTCTGGCTGCCAACAGCACCCACTTTGCCCCTTGTTCCTGCTCAGTTATGAAAATGTGTCACAAATTGCCAATTATTCCTATGGGGACAAAGTCAACCTCATTGAGAACCACTGCATTGCAGGTTAGACAACCAAGACAGACTTGAGAGGCTAGAAAAGTTACCCAAAGCCCTGGAAAAACTAGCCCTACAGTTTTAATCCAGCATTGCCCATTCCATTTTTCCTATTACCTGATACTGCTTCTTTGATCCCAAAATGTGTTTAATCTGCCTCATTAAATAGACCTACAGTATATGTTGTTCCATGCTTTGAGTTGGTGTCCGACTCATAGCGACCCTAGTTATAACAAGTGAAACACTATTTTTAGTGCTTCTCTGCTATTTATATGGTTTTCAATAGCTGATTGTTTTTCTGGAAGTGGGTTGCCAGGTCCTTCTCCCACCTACAGTATAGTTGCCGGTAATGTAGTCATGACTATTCATATTTATCCATAGCAATTATTTGAGTTTGTAGATTATTTGGTATTATATACATTTTGCTGGATCGAAGGAAAGACCTGATAGCCTGCTCTATATTGTCTTAAAAATTATAATCTTGTTGGACATGAAAAAGGCATGTGTTGGAGTCCCAAACTGACAGGAGAGAGGGCATTCAACAATATTGTCCCTAGGACTAACTTAGAGATATAGTATTCTTTACCAAGCTTCCCCTGAAATAGAGAAATAAATCTGTAAATAAAGATCTCTTTAAAAAAAGAAGAGGCTTGCCAAGTGCAGAAGACCCCCGGCTAAAGTGGCAGAGAACAGAATGATCTTGTAGAGATAGTCAGGTGTAATTTCAGATAATTCTATATCAAGCTTCTGAGAGCCCTTTTGGAAAGCTCTGTTATATATTAGTGCTGGGTCTCAAAGAAATGGAAAATTAGTATTTTCTTTCTCAGCCTACAATTTATTGATCAAAGAAAACTTATTTGGGGGCTTTGTAGCATTGCTACAATCTGAAGCATATTAATAAAGAAAGAGAGATGCTCCTTGGGGAGACAACCTTGATGACTGTAATTTTTCTCATGAGTATCAGTGCTGCTTGTGTGCCGATACATCACAAGTGAAGGGGCAGAAAGAGAGCAGGTGCTGCTTAGCAAGGGAGTTCTGTGGATTCTGCTTTACCCTTTCCCAGTCTTTCTTGGAGAGTTCTCATCCCTGCCTCTATGCTGGGGATGGATGTGAGGAGATAGCATTCGAAGGAAAGAATTCCTCATCTTGTGAAAGTAGGAAGAGCTGACAAAAGAGATGGGTACTTCCAATAATTGGCCCTAGCTAATATAATAATCTGGGAGAAGGACCTGGCAACCCGCTCCCAAAGGTCAATCCACCATTGAAAACCCTATGAATAGCAGAGAAGCACTGACAATAGTGTTTCACTTGTTGTATATAGGGTTGCTTTGAGTCGGACACCAACTCGACGGTATCTAACAACAAAACAATTTAATAATCGGGGGATACAAACACAACTTCTTCCTCTGTTTATATACCATGTATCCCTCCCAAGAGGGAGCTGGGCCTCATCCCTGACCCACTCCCTATTAATTGTGTCAAGTTACTTGATCTCTCTCTTTTTTCTCATCTGTAAAATGTGAATATTAATAATACCTAATTAAAACAAAGGCCTGCAGCGTTAGCCCTGTGGCATCCGATCCTGTCAGATCTTGGAAGCTAAGCAGGGTCGGGCCTGGTTAGTACCTGGATGGGAGACCGCCTGGGAACACCAGGAGCTGTAGGCTTGGGAGAAGGACCTGGAAACCCCCTCCCAAAAATCAATCTGCCATTGAAAACCCTATGCACAGCAGAGAAGCACTGACAATAGTGTTTCCCCTGTTGTACAGAGGGTCGCTATGAGTCGGACACTGACTCAAAGGCACCTGACAACAACAATTAAAACAAAGATACAATTAGCTAATAGTTTTAGAGTATGGATAAAATATCCTGCTCTGAAAGTATTTTTAATAAAAATCACATATTTAAAATTTATACTGAGTTTATAATATGCATTAAGTGTTCTGCTACATGTTGTGATTTATTAAATGAAAAGAAAAAAAGTTCAGAGACATCCAAAGGAAATTTTTTACATTTTAAAAATCTAACATCAGTCCATATTTAGTAAGCATCTGAGGCTTTGTCTATTTCATAAGCCCTAACAAAATACCTGGGAAAAGGACGTAGCAACCCACTCCCAAAAGTCAACCCACCATTGAAAACTCTAGGAATAGCAGAGAGGCACTGACAATAGTGTTTCACCTGTTGTACATAGGGTCTCCATGAGATGGATACTGACTCAATGGCACCTAACAACAACTGCAACAAAATATCTGTGTGTTAGGTGCCATCGAGTCAGGGTCTGACTCGTAGCAACCTTATATACAACAGAACAAAACACTGCCCGACACTGTGTCATGCCGAATGCTATGTCAGTGATTCTCTGCTATTTGTAGGCCTTCCAATGGCTGATTGTTTCAGGATTGTTTTGGGGGTGGGCTGCCAGGTCTTTCTCCCAATTTGCAGCATGAAGGATAAAACCCAGGACCTCAGATTGTGCAGAGCAACACTCTACCCGCTGAGCTAATCTCCAGCCCACAACAAAACACGTAGGACTGTGTGATTTGGAAAGAGCAGAAATTTATTTCTCATAGTTTCAGAGGTTGGAAAGTCCAAGACTAAGGTGCCAGAAGGTTCTGTTACCTGATGAGGGCTCTTCCTGTGGACAGGAGGAAGAGCACATGTCAGAGGCAAAAAGACAAGGGCTGAACACTCCATGAAGCCTGCCTCTTCTTTTGAGGTCCTCAATCTCCTTCCCGAGAGGAGGAGTCCTCAAGGTGTGATCACCTCAGCAAGGTCCACCTCCTCATATCATCATATTGGCCATTAAGATTCAGCCTGAATTCTGGAAGGGACTCATTCCCATCATAGTGACTCGCTCTGTGCAGTCCACTGTGCTCACCAGGAAGGAAGCAGGGAGAGCCCTTAGCATTTCCTCTTCCCAAGGACTCTATCTGGTGGAAAAGGAGAAGTGAGATGTAAGTCCAAGTTCATGTAACAAATCACATGATAAATACAGACATGGTATAATATGTTTTCCTGGAGGGAACGCTCCCCCATCCCTACCTGAGGGTGGGGCTTGGAGTTAGAGATGCTCTTCGCAGTTAAGTGATATGTGAACCATTGGGATAGATCACTCTGAGCACAGAGCAAGAGAGGTGAACGTTGACACGGAGGCGGGCCAGGCAGCATGGTGAGCAGGAGGGCCAAAGCCACGGCATGACTAGCCTAGGAAGGATCTGCATGGACAAGCATTGCACTGAAGAAGAATGGAAGCCAGGGTAAGATTTTGCACAGGGGAGTGGAAGGGTCAGAGAGGTCAATACTGTATATAAACTACAATCTTATGCCTGGTAGAGGAAATGTTGGAAGAAGGCTCAACGAGAAAGAGCAAAGAGGCCACATTGGAAGAGAGCCACTGGGAAATGGTAGGGCTTGGAGTGATGAGGACACAGTGGAAGACCCACGGGAATGTAGGAACGAGGGGGACATTCCTACTAGCTAAACTCCAGCAGAGTCCCACTGACTGTAATCATCAAATGGGATCTGAATCCCAGAAAAAGCCTGAAAGTGCAGTGTACCTTGTTCACAATGCTGAAAAGTCTTACAAGGTCTTTCTAGAAATTCACAGAAGGAGGAAAACAAGTAAATAATATCTGGAGTGGTCTTTCTGAGGCATTCATGCCGCCCTATGACCCCATGAATTTACGTTGGCAGTGCTTCTTACTGCCCTTTCTCTGGATCTGGTGCATGCACTTCCTTTTTTTGGCACTTTTAATTTGAATAGTGGTAATTTTCACCTGTTAGTTTTGACACAGACGCAGAAGTAGATGGGACTTACATGTATGATTTTCTTTGGCGCTTGTCTTCATTCATAGATATTTGAGCAGGGTCTAAAAGGATCATTCCCTGGAGAAAGACATCCATGTTTGGGAGAGTGGCAGGTTAATGAAAAAAAGGAAAATCCTCCACTAGATGGATTGACACAGTGTCTGCAACAATGGGCTTAAACATCAATAAGATCGTGTGCCTGGCACAGAATCAGGAAGTGTTTAGGTCTGCTGTACATAGGGTCACTATGAGTCGGACTCGACTCGACGGCACCTAACAATGACAACAACAATGAGGTGAAGGCAAAAAAATTCGTATCATCTAATGCCTTCTATATATTCTTAATAGGAGACTCTTGGAGTGCTGTGTTACCAACGAATGCATGGCCCATCTGGCTCTGTGGAAAGGAGGGATGAGGTTAAGTAAAGATGCCCATCCTGGGTGCAGCAGGATGGAGCAGAGGCAGAAATGCCTCATCTACCCATTTCTAGGCTAAAGACTCTAAGCACAGAGCTTTCGTGAACTTGAGTAAAGTCGCAGATATAGTTGGGAGCACAGCTGCAAAGAAAGCCATGCCAACCGGTTCCCAGTGCCAAGACTCTCCACTCATTTCTTCAAGAGATATTTGCCCAAGGGGAGTGTGCCCAGGTACCTTTTATGTGTGTGTTTGCTTTTCAGGATAGATCTTTGGCTTTTAACAGGGCTGACAGAGCCCCTGCTTTCTGGGAGACCATACTCCAGTGGGAGATGGCCAATAATTAAATGCATACGTAAGATAATGTCAGATAGGTTTTGAAAGTCACAAAAGCAGGGCATTGTGATACGCAACAAATAAATCATAGTCATGGGATCGCCAGTAAGGAGAGTTGACTCAGAAGAAAGGACTTTATAGCCGAGACTTGAATGAGAAAAAAGAGCCGCTGGGCCAAGATCTGATGGAGGAATATACCAGGCTGCACGAATAGCAAGTGCAAAGACCCTAAAGCTAAAAGTAGCTTGAATGTTTGAGGAACAGAAAGAAGGCCTGCGGGGCCGGGGCACTGTCAGTGAGAGGAACCGGAGTTCCTGGGAAGATGGGAGAGTTGGGCAGGGGCCGAATTGTGTTTCCCCGTCTCAGAGTGGAGGGAGTCTTAGGGTCTTGCTCAGCGGCCCCAGGCAGTCGAAAAGTGAGGGGAGCCAGACCCTGAGTCTCCAGGTTCTTAGTGCAGTGCTTTTGAAAGTCTCCGTGAGTGCCTAGTTCTTTCTTTCTTTTTATAGGATACTCCTTGATTATAACTGCCAAGATCAAACAGCTGATAGGATCAAAAACTTTGCTCTATATAGATTAGAGTGGAAAATAGAAACCTGGAATAAGTGTGTTTCCTTCAAGTGACCTTAGTAAAACATTCATGGGGTGCTGACAAGTACTTTGAATTTATACAATGGGGAACACAGTTTAAGTACTTTGATATATTGCAAGCAGCTTCTAGAGAATCTCAAAAAAGATTGTGAAGCTCATTTAAATCTTGTACCAACCCGGGGAGAATTGGTAGGAAATAGCTATAGCAATTTTTTTTCCAGATGGATAAAATGAGGCAGAGAGATTAAATTACTTGATTTCAGATTTCAGCCTGTAGTCTTACGTTCAACCTAATGGATGCATTCCACACACCTTAATTTACAAATAAATCCATGACTGAAATCCAAACTGTGTTAAAACCTCCTTAGATTCTTGGATGTTTGAGTCCTTATGTTCCCAATTTGTGTGTTTCACTTACTAATTACAAGTAACAAATAAAATGAAGTGAATCGTTCAAGATGCGTGCATTTGAGCAGTATGCTGAGCCTGTTGAATTTTAGTTAGTTTGCCAATTTGTTTCTAAATATTTCCTGCTAGGGTTTATAGTGACCAAGCTGCAGGCTGCCCCTTTGGATATTCGCTTATATTCCATTAACAGCCTTATCCTTTTCCACTTCTCCCCCCATCCCTCCCCCCCTCCATGCTGACTTACCTGTTCTGTGCATCTGGTTCCTTGTAGGCTTTGCTCCCAAGTGACATAAGTGACAGCTTATGAGCTTAATAAATCCAGGCAAATGTGTAAATGGATGTTAATGGTCCACCCTTCCCTTCCACATAGCATGCGTATATTTTAGTGGTGACCTTTGATGTTTAATATGTAACTCAAAGGAATGACTGATGGCAGAATTAGGAAGCCCATTAGATTTGGAGGTCAGCATTGTAGCTAATTTGGAAGTAACACATTTGGGATGAGTCAAGGACTTTCTCTTCTCTTCCTTCTGAATCATTAAGGTTTGCCTAGTTCCAGGGTTGGCTCTCAGCCTGAAAGGTAGGTCCATATCATTCAAGATTTCATGAGCCTCAAATGGTGTTTCTGACTTGGATAAATGTAGAGGTATGAGCTGTACTTGGAAGGTTTCCCAACAAGGCAAACACATAAACTTTAAATTGATTTACGAAGGAATACATGGAGAACTGAACTGGAGGAAGAATATAATTATTATCTGCAGAATCATTTCTTCCTCTACTTCAGAGAAAATATTTATCTATCTTTTTGTTTTGAGTCTTTTGCTGGCTGCCATATTTTTTCTGTGAATACGTCTTAACTCTGATCTTTCCTCTCTCTTGATGACGTATGATTAAGATGTTACTCTACTCAACGTCTATTTGAAGTTGTGGTAACAGTGACATAACCCAATAAGGGATGAGTAAAGCATAAACAGAGCCTCGTATCCTTTTGCACCTCCCCTGATATATAGTACAGGGATGGATATGTTTAGGAAGGCCACTCTAAAAGGATTCCTCACATTCCACTTAAAAATATCTATCTATCTAAATAAACTTCAAAAATATTGCACTTCATATTTTTTCAGTGCAATGTTTTCTTCCTCAAAAGAAGATAAATGAACTTTAAATTTCGCTTTCTGTATAAGGTATATACAGGTATATGCAGAAAGGTAATGATTCTGCCACAAGTACAGAAAAAGAAATAGGAAAAATTATATTTACATCCATATCAAGTTATGCCACCTTCCAGAGCTTTTAATATGGTAATGGATTTTCTAATTGTATTGGAAATGGCAGACTTTTTTATAGAAAAAAAATCATATAACTCTCAATAAATCTGATTTGAGCCCTAAATTAGTAAAAGAAATTTTAAATTTGTAATCAATCTAAATATACATTTCTGGGCTTTCATATGTGACACTGGCCAGTGGTGTCTGTACTGAGAATAGCTTTATATGCTACGATTTTGGTCAGCATCACATGACATGGGTTTTCTAAGAAGATTACCCCATGTGATTTTGGATTCTTTACATTTTTAAAATACTTCATAGTTCTCAAAGGTAACCCTAAAGGTTAGATAAATTTTTGCTTTGTACTTCACATCTTCAAAATTCTAAGCTACTAAGAAATAAAAACCATAAAAATGTTCTCATAAGAACAGAAGGAGATTTTGCAGTGTTCCATCCTGCATCCATCTCCCTAATATTACATTGTAACTCACTATCAATTTGTCTGTATTGCTTTATTTTTATGTCCACACTGGGATATAATTTATGTGCTCACCTTACTTCCCATCCTCGACTTTAGGTAAATATCCACATAAACTATATAGACTTTAGGTAAATATCTGTATAAAATACAAGTTTAACCAGCTGCTCAGGAGGCTGAAGCAGCAGGAGGATTGTGAGTCTGAGACTAGAGGTAACTTGCACAAACTGGAAAGATCCTGTCTTAAAATAAAAATGAAAAAGAGGCTGAGTGTGCAGCTCAGTGGCAGAACACTTATCCTGCATGTGCCAGCCCCTATCTTCAACCTCCCAGTTATGCACAATTTTTTTACAATTTGAGTTTATATGAAGACTTGCCCATTACAGGTATTCAATACAAATGTCTCTACGGATGGGGTCTTTCCATGCATTATCCTTGTGTGGAATGCAGAATTTTGCTGTTATTGTTGTTGTGACTGGGGATTGAATCCAAAGCCTTGCATATGACAGGCAAGTACTCTACTACTGAGCTACAGCTCCAGTCCTTTTTTTAGAGAAAGGATCTGGCTGAGTTGCCTGGGCACCTTGGGCCTTGAATTCATGGTCCACCTGCCTTAGACTCTAAAAGTTTCTGGGATTACAGGAGTGTTTTACAGTGCCTGGGTGACTGAAAAAAATCTCTTAATTTTCAATGTACCATTGTCTGTCTCCTTTTTTTGGTAAAATTTGCCTGAACATCCACTATAAAGAGCATTGTGCTAGACCCTATGAGGTTAGAAATTCTATCTCCTATCTCACGTAGTTTATAATCCAGTAAAGTGATATCACACAATCACCCAGTAAATCAGAGTCATCAATGCCAGGGGTCTTGGCAATGTCTAGCAGTGGCCAATATTCAATAAATGATAGTAATATAACTTCTGCTGTTGATATTATTATTGTTGTTGTTGTTGTTGTTGTTGTTGTTGTAGGAAGCAAGATAGTTAAATGGGAAAAGAACCAGATAAAGGAGCAGCAGCAGCAGCCATCAATGATCAGATGGCGCAGAGTTTGGTTAAAAGTAGCTGGTGACACTTTAAAAAATATGTGGTGTTTCTTCACCATGAAGCCAGTGACCCGCACAGGTTCTAGAATGGTGTACAGGGTGATTCCTGGAAGAGCAATAATGGTATCACCTAGGAACTTGTTAGAAATGCAAGTTGGTTTGGGTCAAATAAGAAAATCTGGGTCTGGAGTTCAGCAGTCTGTTTAAATAGGCTCTCTAGGTGCTACTGTGTGTTCTGGTGTGACAACCAAAGCTGGTGTTCCAGGGTGTTGGTAGACACTCAGACAGTGTACGTCGGGAGGAGCATGTGCCGGTGAGATGTCCAAAGACAAAAAAGGGATGGAAAATAGAGGGATTTCAGAGCCCCTGCTGTCAAGGCATTACCTATAGCCTATGGAGGAAGCAAATTGTGAGCTCACAGTACACAATCAGTGTCTGAGGCAGTTGCAAAGGCAAAGTGCAGGAGGCAGCTGCAGCCTTGACCAGGAAGAACTGAGTGAGCCTATGGTTGGCTAAGACTCACCAACATGGCAGCCCACTCCCAAAAAGCAATCCCAAATCAATCAGCCACTGAAAACACCATGAATAGCAGAGAAACACTGACATAGTGGCAGGCATGGTACAGTGTCAGGGAGGGTTTTTTTTCTGTTGTACAGAAGGCTGCTGTGAGTCAGACCAGACTCAACAGCACCTAACAACAACAAAAAGTCACCAAGGAAGGGCTTTATGAAGAGTTTGCTCCTTTGATACCATGTGCTTATCAGAAGAAGCCCCTGAATCGGCTTCATTCTAATAAAGCACTGTGAGGGCTATCAAACCACCTTTGTATAGCTGTCTCTCTCTGAACAATTCTAGGAGTTAGCAGCCATGTCCCCTTTGATTTCTCTTAAACTGATTCAATACTTTGAGTGTTCTATATTATCTGCATATACAGATGTGTATATATACACATATACTGAAATACTCTTTGATGACTATAATGCTGGGGATGCAGCTTGCTTTCTACATTGGGGAGACAATTACTGTGGATTAGGTGCCAACTCTAGATGAGGCACTACCTTAGGTTCTTTATGCACAACTTCTAAATTAATCCTTCCAGCATTTCTTCTTGGAATTGTTAACTTGTGAGTAAAATGGCCCAGCAAGAGTTAGTCATATGCCCCAGGTCAGATAGCTCCAAAGTGGCAGAACAAGATCCAATTAGTTGAGATCCAGTGTCCTCTCTCATTCACTACCTCAAGAGTTCTTGAGAGTGAATGTTTCTAATTAAAATTATGTATACAAAAGCAGAAGCCCTGCCTCATCAAGTTTTATCTCATCTGAACCTTATTTTTTCTTAGATGTCTGTAGACTTTTCATCACTTGAAGCATGCATATCAGAGATTAGATTTCACTGAGCTTGAAGCAACCTTCAGAATGTCATGTAGATATTCGGAGAAGCTGGAAATTCAAAAGTCTGTAGGTATAAGAGCGTGAGCTATTCCTAAAATAAGACAATTGAAGACACAGAGATGAGGACATGAGCATGGACTTGGGGAGGGGAGTTAGAGGAATGGATAATTGGACATATTTCAGCGAGGCATCCACTGGGGAAGAAGGAAGTGTCCGGACCAGCTGGCACTAAATTAATCCTGTATCTTCCTTCTCCAGGGTGCAAAATCTTCCCCCTTTCCTGACAAATGGTTAGAATGTGCTCTCCGTTTTCATATATTTCTTTCACTTTGACCTTTTGAGATTTCTGTTCTCCCTTTAAATATCTTTGATGTTAATTTCACCTTGTTGTTAAATAACAGAAATAAGACTAGAAAAATGCGTGAAGTATATTTTTCCAAGTCCTAATCCCTCCCTGTCTATTTAAGGTTGGAGAAATATGAGTGAGAAAAAATAAGCAACAGGAAACACATTCATTTCTAATAACAAGAATGCTGGTGACATAA
Organism: Pedetes capensis; assembly: GCA_007922755.1. NCBI lineage: Eukaryota > Metazoa > Chordata > Mammalia > Rodentia > Pedetidae > Pedetes > Pedetes capensis. The sequence goes on along the minus strand of VMDO01006012.1, from coordinate 24,337 downwards.
TAATAAATAACCATAACACTATATAATGTTTGGGAATTTTTATAAATCATAGTTATTTTGTTTAATTTCTAAGCTAAACCATATCCCTTTTATTCTATCTTTAAAACTTACATCCAAGGGAACTCAAAAGATTAGCATTTTAAATTGCAATTGCACAGTTAAAGATTTTAGGAAGCCAAAGTTACCTGGATTGTTAGGCTTCTTCATAAGATGTTCTCTGAAAGATTTGTGTCCAGCTGCAGGATTATTATTTTCACTTATATTTTCAGGCATAGTTATTTTGACAGTCTCCATTATTAGTACATTTATAGTAGAACCATAAATTCACTAGAGGTAGAAGTGAATTCCCAGGTACGTTTTTTTCATCTGAAAACTGTTCTAGTGTCCAAAGTTTCCAAGATGTCACATGATGCAACCAGAGGAGTATCTCTGAACCAAGAAAGACATCATTTTGATTTGGGCCAAAAAGATGACTTTGGTTAGTACAGCAGAAGCAGAAATCTTCCCCAAATTGTGCCTTCTATAAATACAGTCCCTTTTAAAACCTAAGTTCTCAGTGAGAATTAGTGGGTTTCAAAATGAGCAAGAGCAACTGTCTATAGGGGATTCAAAAAGCAATTTATATGCAGCTTTCCCAACACTAAGTAGCTTTAGTGAAAACAGTACTGCTTTTATTCACTTTCCTTAAATATGCAGGTTATTAATACATTTCCAAATTAAGAGTTTGAAAATGTTCATACCCTTCTAACTATGAGTCAGTAGTACATCTCCACCTGCAAGGGTAACTTGATGCATTCATTTTACTACAAAGAAAGTGTCATTTGGAAAGCCTTTAAAACATAACCTTAAAATTAACATTGTGACCTACAAGGAAACATTAAATGGATTGAAAAGTAATGGTCTTGAAGAGGAAAGGCCTTTTTCAATATAAGCCTTGAAAAAAAAAAAAAAGGTGTGGGGGGAGACAGAAAGCAAAAGGAAAAAAATCCACTAATGAATAATTACATTAATGAGGCTCTGGTTTCAGAGCTGCTCATGTTCTTTTGTATTAATGCTGCAGAATGTTGGGTGGTATGAACACACTAAAATTTTCATCTTCATGCCTTTCTTTCAGTTCAACAAAGCAGTGGCATATCCCAATTCCTCTATGTAGTATGTCTTTGGCAGTTGACTTTGCCATTGACACATTAATACCATCCAACCCAGAGGATCCTTCCAGCTACTGCCTGGAGGAGATTCCTAAAGCACTGATAAAACAACAGATCTACTTTAAATCCTCCAATACCTCAACATGCTCACCTCATGGCCCTATTGCACAGGGCCTTTCTGCACCAAAGGTATTTCAGTGAAGTGGTACATTAAAAAAAGAACCTCCAGGGTATGACGTGGGGCACAAGTGTCTTCTGGGGCAAATTGCATAGTCTCCCCAGATCTCCTAGCCCTAATGCGTTCAATGAGGAGTTGCTTGCATAGGTGAATGAAATGACCTAGGCACAAATGCTTGGTACAGGGTCATTGTTAATAAAAATGAAAGTTGCCCGGTGTGGTGGCACACGCCTATAATCCCAATTACTGGGGAGGCGGAGGCAGGAGGATTGCAGGTTCCAGACCAGGGGCTGTCTGCGTGACTTAGTGAAACCCTGTCTCAAAAAGTAAAAGAGTGGGCTGGGGGTGCAGCTCAGTGGCACAGCACTTGCAAAGCATGCAGGCGCGAGGCCATGGGCTCAACCCCTAGTACAGCAAAAAAACAAACAAATAAATAAGAAAATTTATCTATTATTAGGTTAAAAATGATATTGCTTGGCATGGTCTGCCAAGTCCACATGAACAGGCCCTAGTTTACTATGAAAGATGATTTCTTGCCATTATATTTCCACCTAATACTACTTCCTTTGCCTGCAGCTGTAGCCCTGTGGCATCCGATCCCGTCAGATCTCAGAAGCTAAGCAGGGTCGGGCCTGGTTAGTACCTGGATGGGAGACCGCCTGGGAAAACCAGAAGCTGTAGGCTTGGGAGAAGGACCTGGCAACCCCCTCCCAAAAATCAATCTGCCATTGAAAACCCTATGAACAGCAGAGAAGCACTGACAATCGTGTTTCCCCTGTTGTACAGAGGGTCGCTATGAGTCGGATAACGACTCGATGGCACCTAACAACAACAACAACTACTTCCTTTATAATCTGGCCCAGGGGCATGTTAAACTTAATTGTGCATCAACAATATCCTGGAGGATTTGTTAAAACACGGATTGCTATGCCCCAGCCCAAGAGTTTCTGATTAAGTAGGGATGGGGCAGGGCTCAGAAGTTTGCATTTCCAGCAAGGTCACAGGTGATGTTGAGATGCTGGTCCATGGATCACGCTTTGAGAACCAAGAATTCAGTTTATCCTTCTCAAATAAACCAATTTGTTGTTGTCAGGTGCCGTCCCATCGGTATCCGACTCAGAGAGACCCTACGTACAAAAGGCGAAACACTATTGTCAATGCTTCTTTGCTGTTCATAGGGTTTTCAGTGATTTTTGGGAGTGGGTTGCCAGGTCCTTCTCCCAAGCCTACAGCACCTGCTATTTCCAGGCAGTCTCCCATCCAAGCACTAACCAGGCCCGACCCTGCTTAGCTTCCAAGATCTAGTGGGATTGGACACCACGATGCTACCGCTACAGGCTAAATAAGCCATTATTACTTGGAAATTGGACACCAAGGCCCTATTCACAGATATGTCACCCAAGCCTTTGCTAATTCCTTCAGGCAGAATCGGGCTGCTTTCTATTCTGCATTCCTGTGGCTATTAGTTTCATTCACTTTTATATCCCTAACCACCTGGCGTTGTAATTATTTGGTTTTCTTGTTTGTTTATCTACTCACCTGGGCTCTTCCAGTGCAAAGCCAATGTCACATTCATCTTTGTAATGGTAGAGACGGAAGTGCTGCCTGGCACAAGGTAACTGACAAATGAACTCTACTTGAGGAAAGCTGAACACACACCCCGTACTGATTCTCCATCCCCTTGCCTTCCTGACAGTAGTTTCTTCTTTCAGAAATGCGGTTACTTAGTATGGCTGGAGCCCTGCAGCAGTAGCCCTGTGGCATCCGACCCCGTCAGATCTCAGAAGCTAAGCAGGGTTGGTCCTGGTTAGTACCTGGATGGGAGACCGCCTGGGAACACCAGAAGCTGTAGGCTTGGGAGAAGGACCTGGAAACCCCCTCCCAAAAATCAATCTGCCATTGAAAACCTGATGAACAGCAGAGAAGCACTGACAATAGTGTTTCCCCTGTTGTACAGAGGGTCGCTATGAGTCGGATACTGACTCGACGGCACCTAACAACAACAACAACAGTATGGCTGGTAGAGAGTCCTGGTCTGCTCTTGACGACTTGGTGCTAGCATTTTCTAAGTCAGCATAGCCTTGCCTAACGTGCTGGAATGGGCACTCCTTCCCCTAGACGTTCATTTTTCCCTTCCACTTGACTTTGAGTTTTTTAGGGCTGTAACGATGCCATTTTGATCTCGGTGCCCCCAGAACCTAGTAAAGTGGCTGGAATTTAGGAGACTCTCGGGAAATGTGTGTGAAGGCTGAAAGAGTGCGATGGAGGCCAGGGAAGGCTTTTCTGGGAAGCTGACTGAATTTATTGCTGCTGTTTCCATCTCTTCACTCCCTTTCTAGGTTCTTTCCAAAACACTTCTCCAAATTCCAATTCCCACTTACTGTATAGGCCATCTAAGAGACAGAGAGTGCAATCAGAGAGCTACAGCCATGCCCCAAACAAGATGGGATGAAATCCTAAACTAAGCAATAGCTGGAAACTGAAGTGCAGAGGCCAAGTGGAAGAAGAATCAGGGAGGATGAGTCTTTACGTTGATCTCCTTAGAAAGTTAATCCTCAGACTCTGGACTGAAGATCACGGTTTGAAACCTGGCTTCTCTTCTGATCTTATTTAACCTTATTAAACCTTGACTTCCTTCTCTGTCAAATGGGAATAATAAATTACTATAGGTATGAACCGAGGTGATGCACAGAGAAATACCACAGTGCTTGGAATGTAGAAAGCCATGCCAAAAAAAAAAAGTTACCACTATGGGATTGTTAGGTGCTGTGGAGTCACATCTGACTCAAAGCGAACCTCCCAACAACAGAATGAAACATGACCCAACACTGTGGCACACACAGGATCTTTTTGTTTGAGCCAATTTTTGCATCCACTGTGTTTCTTCTCATTTTGAGTCAGGCCACATGAGCCAAAAGTGGGATGTGGGGCTTTACTCCATTCCCATGATTAAAGGTGATGCTACCTTAAGGAGGCAACTCTTCCACAGCTATTTCTTGAATGTCTTCCAGCCTGCAGGGTTCATTTTCAGGCACTATATTTGACAGTTGTTGTTGTTGCTGGGTGCCGTCGAGTCGATATCTGACTCATAGCAACCCTCATAGGGTTTTCAATGGCTGACTGTTTTGGGATTGCCTTGGGAGTGGATTGCCACATCCTTCTCCCATTTTTGCTGTGCTGGGAATTGAACTCAGGACCTCAGAGACTGCAGCGCAGCGCTCTACCAGCTGAGCTAGATCCCAGCCCATATTTGACAGTGCTTCTCTGTTATTCATAAGTCTTTCAATGGCTAATTGTTTCGGGAGTGGGCTTTCTAGTCCTTCTCCCTAGTCTTTCTTAGTGTGGATTGTTGTTAGGTGCCATCAAGTCCGTGCCCGACTCCTAACGATCCTACTTACACCATGTGAAACGCTATTGTTAGTGCTTCTCTGCTATTCATAGGGTTTTCAATGGATGATTGTTTATTGGGAGTAGGTTGCCAGGTCCTTCTCCCAAGCCTACAGCACCTGTTATTCCCACGCAGTTTCCCCTCCAAGTACTAGCCAGGTCCGACCCTGCTTAGCTTCCAGGATCTGACGCGATCAGAGGCCACACTGGTACAGCTGCAGGCTTAGTCTGGAAGCTCAGCCGAAACCTGTCCACCATGGGTGGCCCTGCTGGTATCTGAAATGCTGGTGGCATAGCTTTTAGCATCACAGCAACACACAAGACCCCACAGCATAACAACCTGACAGATGCTTGGGGCCACTGTGGGATAACTTTGTTGAACTGTCAGTGCTTCACGGGCTAAGACTGTGTCATATATACAAATGATATGTCGATTTTTACTCTGCACACAAAAGAGTTACAGAATGACTAGGTAGAAAAACCTGACTACACCCAAAGTAGCCTTCCATTGTATATTGTCTAATATTCATCTCCAAGGAAGCAATGCAATGCAGGTTTCAATGTGGTTGGAGTTCATAAAGGTAGTGACCAGTGACAAGGCTGAAATATTTAAGCTCCTTGCTTCTGTAGTAGTAGCTGAAGTAGAGATTAAGAATTAATTATTTAAACTATGACAAATAAAAGGAAAGCCTTGGGACCTTAAATTGTTTTTTCTCTTTCTTTCTTTTTTTTTTTTTAACAACTGGAGTTCCATGAAATTCTGGAAGAGCCTATTCCCAGTATATGGTAACCAGCAAAAGGTTATGAGATTGAAGAGAGACAGATCCAGAATTGCACACAATGCAATTTATTGGTGGATTTTTGGCAGAAGCCTGGTTCTGGCAGCAGCAAGACTGAGGGAATCCCTGCAATTTGGGTCAGAAGGAAGGGAATGTATATTGGTATATTGGTCAAAGTCACACATATTCCTAGCTCCAGGGTCTGGCTATAAAGTTCTACATATCACTCTAATACTCTAATGTTTTGTCAATTTATATTATACAGAGAGACTTTGGGAAAATCTGACCAAGGTTAGGCAGGAGCATCATGGTGGTTAGGACTCGAGATGTCTACCATCATATCAATCTGAGTATATCTCTGCGTGTTGCTCTAGGTATTTATCTTGCAATGATATAACAGCATAAACAATTAGATGGCTTGAGCACAACTAGCAATTTAGTTATTTGAACTCAATGTACAAGTAGTAGCACTATATAAAGAGTGACAGCCAAATTCTAAAGGTTTTATGTAGACACAGAAATATAACTCAATGTGTACACTATTATAATCTGCAAATGGCCTTGCCAATAAAGAGATTTATAAAAAGTCTCAGTTTGGATGGATGAAAGAAATAGTAGAGGGCATATATTGTATAGAATATGTGTCAAGACCATTTCTAAGTGCTTTTACGTTTATTAAGCCACGTGATTCTCAGAACAACAGCACAAGGTAGCTACTGTAGGATTCTTACATTATGCACAAGATAATTGTGACACAAAGAGGTTGGATGGTGTGCTAAATATCCTTTGTGAAACCAAGATAATATGGCTGCAAGTGTGTGCTAAAATCCTAAAAGTCAATCCTAAAAGTCACTGGCAATTACTGTTTTGGACAAGGTCTACTTGTACCTGCCCTCACAGCCAGGGTTAGCCAGGTGGGTCCACACCCAGGCCCTGTCTGTCTCCAGCAACACACTGGCTCCCCTCTACCACTGTCTGCATAATGACTATGATTCAGTACACTCTCTCCAGCCTCTAGGGTGAGTGCTCCTTGCCAACCTGCCTGGATCACCTGCATTCCAAATGCTAGCCCATCCTCTTACTTACTCAGACATGTAGATTTGTCATTTGAAGCGATCTTTTAATTGTTTATTTTCCTCTGCCTTCTTTTCTGGGCTTTGTAGCAAATGTTAAGTGCTGTTTTTAAAAAAACTGTTTTTCTCCCTCTGGAGTAGGTTAGCTTGTGTGCTGATTAGCTGCTGCATTTTGAACTTCCCACTTGATAACTGACAGCCGGTAATTAAGCATAACTTGAACTCTGACCATGTCTGCATGTAGTTTTGTAGCCTGTCACCAAATTTCTGTTGAATATTCTCTGTGAAAATGGCATACACAAAATGCTTCCTGGCTTAGCAATATCTCATCATGGTCAGGTTAAAGCATTCCATGATGGGTTAGAGACCTGGAAAGTCTCATAGCATGTTATGAACATTTTTATTTCTTCTGGAAAATGAAATTTCTATATAATGTGTTAATTACTTATTTGCATTTGGGATGCAAAAACTCAAATCATGGTATAGAAAGCTAAAGGAATACCTTACGGTATTGATGTGCCTAATACATTCCAAGATTTGGCCAAAATGACTTTTAAACAAGGTAGAGGGTTTGCTGAGGGCCCAGATTGACACTTCTAATTGAGGGCCTATCTCCAAATCCCTTTAATGGAACCTACCATTTCGATGTGAGGGTACATCTCAGAGGCCATTGGGACTCGTAGGCCAGAGTCTCTTCTCTCTACATTATAAAGAAGGGTCATAGGCCAACCAGCTGTTTCCTTAGGGGACTACCACTAGACTCCAGAGCTAGCTCCAATCAATAGTGTTTCAGAGTCCTTAGCCAACAGAGAAAGAAAAAGAAGATGAAGAATTTGAGATCACAGTATCATCCCCATTTTTGTTAATAAAACTGATCTATAAAAAATGGAAATGGAGAGGTGTGTTATCCTAGGTTCAGGCCGAATGAGACCCCATGGAAAGGCCTTCAGTGAGGTGTCAAGCTTGTTTCTCTGGTTTTGATTTTAGCTTTTGCTGTTGTTGCTGCTGCTGTTTTACTTTGTTAGCGACACATTAGCTAACAAACAGGAAGTCAGAAATCTCTTTGCCTAGATAAAATTTCATGCACAAACACACACCACATATCTTCGGAACCACCACATAGATTTAGCACCTTTCCAGCCTCCCAAGGAAGCTCACTCTGGAAGATAACCCCAATTGGGATTTCTAACACCATACATTTGGGAGAAGGACCCAGCAACCCACTCCCAAAAATCAATCCGCCATTGAAAACCCCATAAATAGCACAGAAGCACTGACAATAGTGTTTCCCCTGTTGTACATAGGGTCTGCACTACGTTGGATACTGACTCAATGGCACCTAACAGCAAAAACAATACCATACATAGATTTTGGACAGTTTTTTTTTAACCATTATGACCTAGAGGACAAAGTAGCATTTCTGTATTTCATGAGAAGCTTGAGAGAGATGACAGAGACAGAGATAGAGACACAGATACGGTGCTGTGGCTGAGTAATGACTGAGCAGTTTCCCCTTTAAATTTGCCAAGCAGATTAAGTCCCTCCTTCCATGGCCAGGCATGATATGCTTAGAAATCACTCTCCCCTTGGGAGGCAAAATCGGGAGTGGAGAAGAAGTCCTCCCCACTCCTGCCTTAGGGGTGTGAACCCCTGAAGGGGGAGAGAAAAGTGTAGTGAGATGCACAAGATATCACAAGATTAACATGGCACCTTTCAGGTACCATAAAACATCAATTTTATCCAATAAGTTGCAAGGAAATGTTATTTTAATAGGAACACAAAAATGGAGTTATTTATGGAATAGAACATAAAATTCGCATGAATTTTTAGAGCAAAACATCATGCTTTAAAGCTCTTTTAAGCTTTGCTTTGGGCTGCTGTAGGCTAAGCCCCCAGGTCCCTCCGGGGGTTATGTTCACTCCTCCCTGCCTAGGGTAAGTTCAGTGGAAAGAGTGTGGAAGCTCTCCCAGGGCACCGCACACGTCACACAAAGCCTTCATTAAAGCATCAGCGTGAACTTGGCAATGTTGGCAGACCGGGAAGCAAGAAAGGGAGGGAGATAGAATCAGAGAGCGTCATTCACAGTGGGATGTGGCCTAGGAGGTGGACACAGAGCAAGGCCAACCCAGGAGGCTGGCCAGGGCCAGGAGAGAGACAAGGAGGGAGAAAGAAAGAGAGAGACCATCAGGGCGTAAGGCATAGACTGGTGAAGATAACGAGGTAGAGGCGGAGGACAGAAGGTCTGTCCGGAGGTGGAGCCTGTGTCGTCCTTCATCTCCACACCACAAAGCTGTGTCCAGCTCTGGCAGGGACTCTTCTGAATGGGGTTCAGTTTACCATCGGATTTGGTTCACAGAGAGTAGTTGCTTCTATCCTTGGCCGTTTATGTGTGCCTGGCCCGTGCCCAAAGTTTATGCCTCTGACCACTCAAGGACAAGAAGGAGAGGAGAGGAAAAGAGAAGTGGGGATCCCTACCCGACCAAGCAGGACTTGCTGCCAGAAACTCAAACATTTGTGGAGTCCAGGCAGATAGCAAAGGTGTGTTGCTGTCAGGGATTGATTATTGGCAATGCAGGGGAATGTGGTTAACTTGAAGATGGTATCCTTGTTTACTGACACTCAAATTTTAAAGCAAATAATAACTTGCTGGCAATCAAAAATCCTTTTATTGCTAGACTTGATCCTCAGGACTTCAGTTTCATACCTGCGTCACCCTAACAGACCTAACTTTCTCCCAATAATGTCAACATATATATGTGTCATTTAATTCTGTTAATATTCTAGTGGAGATGTGCTGTTCTCATTTTCAAAAAAAGAAATCAAGGTCCAGGAATTAAGTAATTTTTAAAGCTCATATAGCTAGTAAAAATTAACTCCAAATTTGACCTAAAGATATTTTCCACTTTTTGAGGATATTGTTCTTCAATTGTGAAATCCACTACAGAACTCCCGAAATGTCTATAGGGTATTCACAGCAAACCACAGAGGTAGAAAGCTATGATCCTCCACAGAAATGTGGTCTGCAGAATATTTATGCCTGGAACAGTTATCAAACATAATAGTGCTATTTAACAAAATACAGTGACAACTTTGCTTTTTTAAATAACATGTTTCAAAATAAACAACAGCAAAGCTGAGACTCTTGAAAGTCAAGAGAAGAAATGGTTATTGATTTGGAAAAAAATAATTGGTTTAACAGCAGAAACATTTTAATATGAAACTTAAAAAAGAAACTGTCAGTTGATGTGGTCAAAGACTCATTAATAGCCAGACACTGGGCAGCTTTTTCACTAACTATTATCTTGGTGACATCACTTTATGTAATGACTTTTGATTTTTTTGGCATGTGTGTATAAAATCCAATAAAACACTGAAAGGATAAAAGATAAAAATTAGTGGAGGTGAATGCCCCTCTAACTAGGTGATTGTTCACAGCATTTATTATTGGCAGTAGATTTTTACAGCATGTACTTGTTACATTCTGGTTCTTGTATTTTTATGAGAGATTGGTCATGAATGTTGATTTCATCAGCAGGTAGAAAGTTTGCAAAATGCCCGACAAAGTAGAGTTGGATGCGGAGCCTGGCCTGTTTCATTTTGCATATTTCTTTTATTTAGAAGTTAGAGACCTACTGTTATTCAGCTTTCTCTGACCCGTTTTTCCCTGCTGTTTTATTGGATAAACACAGATCTCATTGGCTAGAACCTTCGCCATCTTGGCTAAAGAAATTAGAATCTTAGTACACATTTTCCCTCCTTATTCCAGTCTTGTGGAAGCTAGAATTAAAACATAATGGTAAAACTGGAATAGCCAGGGAGAGCTCCGTAATGAGTTTAAAACACCCACACAAAAAATTACCTCTCTCCTGAATGTGAACTCACAGAGGAGACACTGTTGTACCCTCACACTTGTGAACAATTGCATTGTTAACGATGGTATATTAAGCCAGTAGCCTTATTCATTAATAGAACGCACAGCAGAGTGCAGTTTCAAGTGTGAGCAGTGAATTGCATACACAGGGCACATTATTGTCATCAGAGCTGTGTTGAGGGAATTTAGCTAAACTGTTCAGAGGCGCCCCGTAATAGTTACCCGTAATTGTTTCAAAATTGTTTTTCTGGGGTTAAGAGCTCTGTTTTTATTATTGTTGTTATTTATTAATCTCATTCTATGACTGTCACAACGGATCCTGGTTTTGCTAGTGCTTTCAAAATGGGAAGACTATATGATTTCATTTCATCCATAATTTCAGTACTGTACTTCACCCTTAAATGAATTAAACTTCCAAACATTTGTAAGGTATTAACAGGATGCTCTAGGATAATAGGTCCACACAGAGCAAGTGTTTGCCAATAAATAGAAAAATGTGTTCTTTCTCAGTTGTCAAAGTTCTTTCTTCTGCTTCCTCCTTGTCCTCTTTCTCCTCCTGCTCCTCCTGGTCCCCCTCTCTGCCTCCTCTTCATCCTTCTCTTATAAATCCCTATATTTTTGCTGTCATAAGAGATGAGAAACAAACAGCATGCATTTTGATAGTTCTTGCAGAAATGTACAGCAATCTCTGTTGTTTATCCTGACTCACTGAATGTAGTATAAAGAGCAAGATAAACAATCGGGTTTCATTTCCAATCGTATATTAGTACATAAGGCTTTATTTATTAGTTTGTTTATTTTGTGGTACTAGGGGGGTTGAAACCAGTGCCTCATGCATGCTAGGCAAGCACTCCACCACTGAGTTGCACCTTCAGCCCTTTTATATTAATAATAATTATTATTAGTAGTAGTATTAGTAGTAGTAGTAGTAGTAGTAGTAGTAGTAGTAGTAGTAATCTTGAGACAAGGTCTCAATAATTTGCAGGCTGCCTCTGGCCTAGAACCTGCGATCCTCCTGTCTCAGCTTCCTGAGTCACTAGGAATATATATGTATGCCACAGGGCCTCACAAGATTTTTATTTTTAATGGGATAGGTAACGAAATAGCTTAGAACTTCATATCCCATTCATATATTTGTGTAATATACAAATATAGATGACTTCTAAGCCCTATATTTAAGGAGGGGATGATATTCCTCTAAATATATGTACTATACATTTTAAAATATATGGTACTTGAACTTTGTATTTTAAAAACTTGGAAGTAGCCAACTGTCTTTAAATTCAGTCTTTTGTGTACTTCTTTAAATATTTCTCATATCTGAATATCAGTTCAACTAGGCCACTATTTTTTGACTTGTAGTTCTATTCATTTTTGTCTTTATTGTGTTATGAACCTTAGTAGCTGAAGTAACCAACAAATTACTACCAATCCTTCAGTCCCTAGCCTGGGTCCTTAAGACAGTCCCAGCACTTTTCAGTTCCATTCGATCCCAGGCATTGATGCCAATAGAATATACAAGAAGTACTAGAAATGCCAGGGGGTTGGTTTATCAGTACTGGTAGAAGAAATCACAAGGGAACACAATTTGCAGAAACTCTCAGGGCCAATTCCCTGTCACATCCTCTTATTCATCCTTTGTTGCTCATAGCCATCCAGATATGTCCACAGACTAGCCTTTGGGATAGAGCTCATTGGATCACACCTCTATTTCATCTTCATTTCTGTATTGCTTTTTCATTGTAATGTGGAAGAGATCGTGCTACTAAGAGGACCAAGAATGCCACATGCCACATATAGTCTCAAGGGTCCTTCTTCCATTTGATCACATTCTGGCTGAATTTTTGGCTCACCTTAACTGCATGGTTGGGAGAAGGTCTCTGCTGCTTATTGTGTCTTTCTCTAAAGGTTCTGGATATTCTGTATGCTTCTCTGACTGTGTTAGTCTATTTGAATTGCTACAACAAAATCCCATAGCCTGTGTGACTTAATAATATTTACCCTAACAGTTCTAGAGGCTGGTAAGTCTGGGATCAAGGTGTTGGCAGATTAGGTTCCTGCCTTACAGATGGCCTTTTTCACACTGTATACTCATAAAGCCACTAATTCAATCATGAGCATCCTACCATCATGGCCTCATCTAACTCTAATTATCTCCCCAAAGCACCAGGTCCAAACACAATCACATTAGGGATTAGAGCTTTCATATCTGAATTTGTGGGAAATGGTAATTCAGTCTGTTACCCTAAACTCCTGTGTCTTTTTCATAACTAACCTTGATTTCTTTCCCCTCACTTCATCATCACCTCATATTTCTACTAACATTGGACTTGCTTTTTTTCTGACTTAAAATACACTTGAAAGAAAATTTTATATCAGCACTGTAAGTAGGTGACATGTATTATTTATCATAAATAAAAGCTGAATAAATTGGAAAACAAGGGATGTGAATGAACCTTTCTCTAGGTCTTTTGTGACATAGTTCGGGTTCATTAATGAAGAACAGAAACATGTGCAGGATCTCAGTTCAGGAACCTACCCAGGTGTTTCCAGTGTTCCATTACTGATAAGGGAGAGTTTTGTATGGGACTGTACTAACAGTCTTAACAGAGATTAGTACATATCAGATGTAGGAGAAATGGGGAGAAATTATTGTTGTTGCTGTTGTTGTTAAGTGTTGTTGAGTCCTGTCTGACTCATAGTGATTCTTATAATGTTTTCAATGATTGATTGTTTAGGGATTGCCTTGGGAGTGGATTGCCAGGTCCTTCTCCCATTTTTGCGGTGCTGGGAATTGAACTCGAGACCTCAGAGACTGCAGCACAGCGCTCTACCACTGAGCTAAACCCCAGCCCCGGGAGAAATTGTAGCTGATGTTAATTCCGTCACTCTTCCCAGCAGAGCCCAGATTTATGGCTGTACATAATATATATTTGTTTCTTGATGTGAGCTATACTGGCTACTGGCTTGTTAACTTTAATTGGTGGAACTGTGATCATTTAGTCTATTAACAGAAACTAGTCATGTGTTTTCAAAGAAACTGGTATAAATTAGAATCTTTCATTAAAGACCAATCAGCCATTTTCACATTTCAAAATTTGATGCCATTGCTTTCTTCATGGGGTAGCAAACTGACCAGAAAATTCGTCTAATCCATTTTCTAAGGGTGAGAGTCAAGAAAATAAAAATCTATCTCTATTAATGGCTTAAAATATTTATATTATCAATTCTGACATAACTGGTTCAAGGGTAAGATTATGAAGTGATTTAGCCAATGTTGCTTGAAAGTTAGCAAGGGAAGCGGCAGCAGTGTCTGCCTCATTACTGTCTGTTCCAATCTCTAATGTTTGCTTTCAAAGAAAACAATCAAACAAGTGTTTGATTCTTTTTAGGAAAGAATCAAACAAATGTTTACTGAAAAAAACAAAGAGGGATCTGGCTGTCTAAAATGGCATATCCTTTTTTAAGAGCAAGATACAGCATTGAAAAGGCAATGAAAAAAAAAAAAGCTCGAGCATTTTTTTAATGGACTCAGAGCAAGTTTCTTAAGGAAGTTCAGGAGCAACCCAGAACTAGAGCAGTAAACAGGAATGCAGTGAACTCATGGAAATGACTGGACGTTTACCTACATAAAAGATGGTGTGGTTAGTTGCAAGAATCTTGATATGGAAGAAGAATGCTATCTTAGATTTTGAATCCAGGCTGCCACTTAAAGCTCTGAAGTAAAGTGTTGAATTTTACCTCACGTCAGCCTTTCATCTTTGAAATGGGTATAATGATGATGCTTAGTGATCTTACAGGGTTGCTAAGAAAGACAGATCAGACATTCTAAGCCTATGTGACTGGATTTTAAATTCCGTAAGCTATTAATTCATATAGTTCATTATTATTAGTCTTTTTTTGTTGCCCTCTCTAAGAGAGTTAGTACAGTGGTGTTCTGGCAAGATCTAGCTAACAAAAAGCCCCAGGTATCATTTTCTTGGTTATTGTTGGCGGAACCACAAAGCGGTATCAGGCAAGTGGCAATTAGTACACAGGTCCAGTCTAAGAACCATATTTCTGTGAACAAAACTCAATGATCCATTTGCATATTGATTTTCCTTTTTTCACTACTGCGTTATGCAGTCTGCCTCTCACTACTTAAGTGTCAACATTTCCTCTATTGAAATATTAGAGAAAGTGAACCGAATTAAAACAGGTAAGTTTTCTATCTCAGAGTTGCTTGGAAAGAATTTATGGAATATATCTTTGTGTGTGTGTGTGTGTGTGTGTGTGTGTGTGTGTGTGTGTGTGTGTGTAAATGTGTTGTTTTATGATCTGTATTCCCTCAAATGGTTTGACACCTAGATTCACATTTGGGGCATAAAACCAAACGTCAAAAGGGGTTTAAGTCATAAAACTGTGAACCTCAAATTCACAAACCTCTGAACAAAAGCCTTCTTTGTTTACCTGTAATGATGTTGGTAAAATAAATTCTAGAAGACATTCGTATATATGAAGCACTTTTCTCTGAGCAAAGCCAATCATCAACTAATGATTGTTTTTTTGTCATACAGAAAATTTTACTGTAATGTTCTATGCAATTCATACATGTATAATTTATCATTTCCATAACCCACCAAAGATTTAATGCAATGGACAAAATAAATAGATACCAGAAGAAATAAATACAGGGGAAAAAACAGAGTCAGAACTAGGGAAATGTAAATAAGACTGAAAAATTCAATACCAGGTGTTATAATGACTTCAGGTATGCTGCTACCTGCTTCCATGACAGTTGATTCTGTATGATTGTTGCTGGCTGGGGAAAACAATGCCAGGAACTTTCACATATATTTCTACCTCCATTTGAGAACTAGCATCATGAAAACGTCTCACCCTTCTCTTCTGCACATGGTGAGACTTCTTTTTCCAGAGGTCGAGCCATGTGCCTAAAGTTACACAGCTAAAAATGTAACGACATTTTCATGTGAACAATACACTAATTCCAAACCTGAGTTTGGCATTGGAGCTATCATTACTAATATTTAGCTTTTTATTCACCCGGTTCACTCTTCAGCTAATATCTGGCTCTCACAACTGTGTTCGTATGTAGCTTTCAATTCTTTACTTTCTTCTAAGCTGGGACGAATTGTTGTTGTTGTTGTTAGGTGCTGTGGAGTCGGTATCCGACTCATAGTGACCCTCATAGGGTTTTCAATGGCTAACTGTTTCGGAATTGCCTCGGGAGTGGATTGCCAGGCCCTTCTCCCAAGGGACGAATTATTCTATACGAATAAAGTCTCTGCTTTTCCCAAGATCCATACTGTGCTGCCTTGTGCTTATTTGAAGGATATTTAAGAGACTGTAATAAAACAAATACCTTTGCGTAGAATCTTATGTAGGAAAGGGGGTGAGCGATAGGTGCATGGTGACAGGATTGTTACCAGGCTGCTGTAAATCAAAATGATTGTCGAGGCTCTGCTTTCTGATTCTTTAGGAATCAGAGGCTGAAGGGCAGAGTGACACCAGATGAGAGAAAGATACAGACATGGGCAATGGGAACACCTGTTAAAATTCTTACAGACTAGTCTTAGTAAAGACTAAGCACAGACAAAATTACCATGGACGCTCTAGCTTATGCTTGCTATTAAATCCAGGAAAATCACTGAGGGCACTGGAGCAGGGCAGGGGTATGCAACTGAGGGGCAGAACCCCTTTCATGTTTACATTGGAATACCTGTTCTGTCTGCTTTCTGCCCCCTTCAGTATCTACATAATGCACTTTGTGAATTTTTCTGTCGATTCAGACTGCCTTTGGAATTTGCATCAACCAGATTTTACCCATGTCGAAATGTGATTAGGAGGGAAGAGAGACTATACACTGCGATTTTCCTCACACACATAAAGCTCTATTTTCATTGTATATTAGTCAATAGAAATTAATTGCTAATTATCCAAACATTTCTATGATAATATTTCCAGCTCTCTTGTAGCAGATGTGGCCTAAACTATATTTGGAAAGGAGTAGATGGCATTATCTTTCTTCATGGGAATGATTGCATAGGGCTTTAATGTTCCTTTTTACCATCATTTGTTTTAGAAAGAAAAGCGGGCATCCTTCTTTTACAACATTTTTTAAATATTCACACTGACCAGGGTAATTATATACTGACTATATTAGAAAACATATAACTTTGTCGATGCTAAGAAGTTGGGAAATGAAATTAAACAGGTTGTGGGTAATATATTCAGCTATATTCTGGTGCAGACATATAAATTGTTTAAATAACCATTACCACATTTCATCTGTAGTCATTGGTAAAGACAGACTTCTCTTATTTTGGGACTCTCATGCTGAATTATTCTTTTTTTATTGAATTAGACGTCTGTCCTTCAATGTCTGAGCATTGCTTTTCCATTTCCCTTTCATGAATGCTCATCATATACTGGGTAGAGCACTGGCTATTTTTAGGAATTCAGCCTTTCCTTGTATTTATACTGTGAACAAACTTGAGAGGGTTTAGCTCTGATTAAAACAGATAATTTTCGCTCTTTTAAAAAGAATAATGTGGGACTGATACATAGCGAGGACAAAAGGAATTTGATGGGCACAGTGTCAGAGCTTAATTGTGTCAATAATTATTTGTGTATTAGTGCCAAGTTTTTAATGAGGAATAGTCACTTGTGTGTAATCATTATCAATGACAAGTAGTTGAAATATCTTCACGAAGTGGCAAACTCTTGGGGGAAAATGAAGCGAGATTAGCATTGCCTACGGTCCCTCCCATACTACCACATCTGAAATCCATGAGTAGAGTCAGTGTTTGAAAACTGAAAATCCCGTAAGAATGTTGCTGTGCGGATGGGTACATGTGTTTGTGGGAGATAATGGTTCTCCGTGCTAGGAACATTTGTTTGCCCTTGGGGTTGTATTGTAACCTTGTTAGGACCTTTTTGTGGGAAGTAGTCTGCCACTTTAGTCCCCAAGCTGTCACTCCTGCCTGGAGACCTAGACCTATCTATGTAAATCCCCATTTTTATGTTAAGATAATGGCTTTTCTTTTTCCAGATTTGTCCTTTCCAAGTCATTAAGACTCATCACCTGCCATCCTGAGTGCGCTTGCTCTACTTTATTCAATATCCTGCCACTTTCCAGGTGGCTTGCTCTCATCGTTTATCCGTAATTTTAAACTAGCAAATCTGAGTGGCCCACACTGCATTAAGTGCTATAGAGGAGGAACGGGGAACTTACAAGAGCCCTGAAGCATCTGTGGACTGGTTGAGACTGCAGTGCAGCAGTCTAGATATCTGCTTTCTATCTCTAATGGATAGAGTAAGCATTCGTAATCACATAGCAGAAGTCTATAAAGTAGTCCTCGTAAGTATAGCCCGCATGATCCATTTGCTTGGTGAGATTGAGATCTTTGTTATCTCATCAGCTGGCCTCCGCTTGTGAATTAGGGCAATCCAAATCTGTGCAGCCTATTGCTTACAGGCACGGGAATGAACTTTTATTTACCCCTGACCACAGTGCGCCTTTGATATGATCACGGATGTGTGCAATAGAGACAATAGCTTCAAATGACTTGCTTAGCAAGAATCTCCACATGGAAGCATTATTTCTGGATTTTTCTAATTGTGTGTGCCTTCACCCAGAATTCACAATTAGCAATAGTGGGGGTTCATTAAAAGGTTTTGTCTGCTTTACTGCCATTTGTCAGAATGACTATGCAGCATTTTATCTTATTTATTATTGCTTCATTCAGTCTGATTCTTTGTGTATGTTTCCTGGGGCTGGAAATTGGTATCTCATATATTGTTGAGTTTTAAGGAAAAAAATGCTTTTTGTTGTTGGTTTTCTTTTTTATTTCTTGTGGTATCTTAACAGTGAACTCTTTCCTGTATGAATATTCACTAAGGGAGAAAAAAAAAAAAACACTTTGTGGTTGCTAGTAGCAGATTTTGAGTAGGCCTTAGCCATTGAGTTGAAGTCTGGAGATTGCTGACATTTTGAAAATAGTTTTGAGAACAAATGTCAGATGAAGGGAGCTTTATACATGCGAGAGTAACTTGTGCACAGCTGATGCTAACTAAGCCGATTCCTGCAAAGCTGTGTGAGGATGGACGACCACTGCACCTTTAAAAGAACTAATTATATCCACGCCCGGGGTTGGGATTTGGCTCAGTGGGTAGAGCGCTGCGCTGCAGTCTCTGAGGTCCCGAGTTCAATTCCCAGCACTGCAAAAATGGGAGAAGGGCCTGGCAATCCACTCCCAAGGCAATCCCGAAACAGTCAGTCATTGAAAACCCTATGAGGGTCACTATGAGTCAGATGCCGACTCGACGGCACCTAACAACAACAACAACAATTATATCCACATGTATATATTCAACACTTCACATGTCGCACTTGCCTTGCTTTGCCCATCTTGTATGTGAGCCACAGTTGACTGACACCTGTATGGACTAATGACATGCCTGCAGACAGGCATCATTTAAAGAAGGAGCCATCGGTGATGAGACATCAAGACGTGTGCAAACTTTGGGCCAATGGCTGCGATCTCTCATCCAGGCAGCTGTGCTGCATTCACATTGAAATGAGAGGATTTTAAAATCAGCAGCTGTATCATTCAGCCTTAAAATAAGAGCTTAGTTTCCCCAAATGGGTGTGACGTAAACATCTCATTAAATATTTTTAATTTTGAAAAAAAAAATTTAAATGGCAACGACTACGCTGGTGGTGGTGGATCATATTTGTGTGTGATATTGTGGGAGGCTCTCTTTACTCTAGCTGCTTGGGATTGTACTCTTGTTATCACGGAGCTGAGGAGCCCAGCCTCCTGTGACAGGTGGCAGCACTCTCAAAAACACCCCGTGGCTAGGCCAGCTGTGGGGCAACTTTTCATTGAGTGGAGTATTGTCTCAGAGGGAAACCCAGGAGCTTTTGTTCTGGTCCCTCTTTACTTTCTTGAGTTAAAATTGGTCTGACTGTCAATAAGCTAAGCCTGAAATTCCTGCAGCCCTAGCTCTGTGGCATCCGATCCTGTCAGATCTCAGAAGCTAAGCAGGGTCGGGCCTGGTTAGTCCTTGGATGGGAGACCACCTGAGAACACCAGATACTGATACTGTAGGCTTGAGAGAAGGACCCGGCAGCCCACTCGCAAAAATCAATCCACCATTGAAAACCCTATGAACATCAGAGAAGCACTGACAATAGTGTTTTACCTCTTGTATGTAGGGTCTCTGAGTGGGATACTGACTTGATGGCACCTAACAACAACAACAACAAAAACCTGAAAAGGGTAGGTTTCTTTCTCTTTTTGTTGTTGTTAGGTGCCGTGGAGTCAGTATCTGACTCATAGCAACCCTCACAGGGTTTTCAATGGCTGAATGTTTTTCAGGGTTTCCTTGGGAGTGGATTGGCAGGCCTTTCTCCCATTTTTGCGGTGCTGAGAATTGAACTCGGGACCTCAGAGACTGCAGCACAGTGCTCTACCAACTGAGCTAAATCCCAGCCCCCCTGGCTTCCCTGGGTAGTGCTATGTGCCCACCATGTTTTGCTTAACAGTTTATACTCCCAGAAGTATGATTTGAATCCCATAAGCCAGAAAAGCAAAGGATCCAGCAGGAATTCATAGCTTTCCTTCCACCTTTGTGAGGACATTGGCTAACACCTACCCACCCGCCAATAGACTCCTAATAAATAAAAATGACAGAGGTGCTAGGGGTGTGACTCAATGATTGAGTGCTTGCCTGGCATGAGCAAGGCTCCGGATTGGATCCCCAGCATTACTAAAATAAACAAAGATTGCAGAAATGACTTTTGTCTGTGGTGCAAGAGCAGCCTGCCTGCTGTCCTTGGTTAGGAAAGCACTGCCAAAGGATAAGCATTAGGATCCTGTTGCTGGTGTAACAAGTTGAATGCATAATGGATTAAAATACAGATTTATATCTTTTCTTTTCTTTTCTTTTTGTGGTACTGTGGGTTGAACCCAGGGCCTCACGCTTGCATGCTCTGCAAGTGCTGGACCACTGAGGTATACTCTCAGCCCACTTTTTTTTTTTTTTTTACTTTTTGAGACAGGGTCTTGTTAATTACACAGACTGCCTCTGGTCTCGAACTTGGGATCCTCCTGTCTCCGCCTCCCGAGCCGCTGGGATTACAGGCGTGCGCCACTGTGCCTGGCCATAAATTTACTTCTTGTCCAGTGCTTCAGGTTAGAATTCCAAGATGAGTCGGCAAGCGTGGGCAGGGCTGTTTCCTTCTTGTGTAGCAGAGAATCCTTGCCTGCTTCTTTTACTTTTACTTTTGCCACCATCTCTTTCCCTTAATGGGCTCTGTCTTTTCCTCGCTTGCTTTTTCCTCTTCTTTAGCCAAATCTCCCTTTGTGTCTCTCTTACAGACCCTTGTGATATTGACCCCACTTGAGTAATCCATAGCAACGCCTTCATTTCGACATTCTTAATTTATTCACATTTGCAAGGTCCCTTTTGCTATCTGACATAGTCACAGTCCCGGGGATCTAGAGATGGAAGGCAGTGGGAGGCTGTTGTTAGCCTAATACAGGGTATGAACTTTGGAGGGAGATAAATCCTGATGTGAATTCTGACCTTGCCAATTGTTAGCTGTGCATTCTTAGGAAAGTTATTAGCTCTCATAGTTTCTTTCCTCATAAAATGGGATAATATAATACTCTAACTTCATAGAGCCTGCAGCCATGCCACTGTGGTGTCCAATCCTGTCATATCTCGGAAGCTAAGCAGGGTCGGACCTGGTTAGTACTTGGATGGGAGACCCCCTGGGAACACCAGGTGCTGTAGGCTTGGGAGACGCACCTGGCAATCCACTCCCCAAAAAAACAATCAGCCATTGAAAACCCTATGAATAGCAGAGGAGCACTAACAGTAGCATTTCCCCTGTTGTACGTAGGGACGCTATGAGTTGGACACCGACTCTACACCTAACAACAACAACAACTTCATAGATAATATATGAAAACCCAAGAAACTTTACATAGTAGTTATTTCACAAATGCGGTTTACACCAGGCTCTGAGAAGTGAGAACGGAACATTTCACAAGTCTGATCAAGCCAAGTTATGGGACCATACAAATGTCTCGGGTTTTATCTTTTTATTTCCTCCAGTGGACTTCATAGAGAAGAATTGATGCTTGTGGGAGGTGTAGAACATTCTCATTAATACAATTATGAATGAGGGCACCTTCTCACCGCACCTGCCCACGTTAGGTCAGTTGTACCAGTGACTTTTGACAGGCACTTCCCATTACCCAGCTGCCTTGTGTCACACAATGCCAATGAGACTGAAAATTCTGTGACTGATTCTGCCCCCTGTTGAGAACAATAGCTGTTTGAATTTGATTTGTCCATCTTCTGGGAAGACAAAGTTCCCCTTCCGTGTGGTGGTGCTGACAATGGGCACTACTTGTACTCTGTAGAGCTTGTTCACCTATTATTATGATGATGGCATTACTCACATTATTACTCTCATTATTATTATTATTATCCAGTGACCTCTGTCCTGGGGTGGGACTCCCCGTGACAGATGGGAGCTTCCTTCATCGGACTGCTTTACGCTGCACAATTCCCTGCCATTCTGAGTTTATATTGAGATGGGCTGCTTTCGGAACAAAGGCAGCCTGATCACAATTTGTCAGTGTACTTGGTAACTATATATCACCAAAGCTCTCTGCCAGTCCTTCTGGGACCCAATTATTTATGGAGCTGACAATATGGGCTAACTTGTCTTGCTACGAATACCGTTATTACAGTAAGAGCTTGCTACCTTGGATGGTAAGGCAACAGGAGTTCTGGTTGGTCAAAAATTGCATTAACTAAGAGTTAATTCATATTGCCCCAGGTGATCTCTTGGTGCCCCAGGTGAGTTGATGAGATCCATGGGGAAAGTTCTATTTCAATATTCTTTTCTCTCCAGACTTGGGAAATCTGTTGATAATTTTAGATTCTATGCCTTCAGCTTAATACAGGTTCAGTTCTTAATTGTTAGGGAACATTCATAGCTTGGTAGCCATGGGGCTTTTCCAAGTTCTACGGGAGTGGAAATGAAATAAAAGACGTGGCCTCTCTGTATAGGTGCTTAGAGTTGAATGAAAGGAATAACGCAACTGAAATCTATCTTTACCAACTCAAATTATAAAGAAATAAATAGCAACAGAGTCCAGTTTGACCACCTCAAGCTTGAAAACTGATTCGGATGCCATTCCAGAGAAGTGGCTCCTTTTTTCTCTGGATCCTTCACTAACCTTGTGTCATGGTAATTTTAAATCAAGTCCTATGTCTGCTTTTCAGATACCTCAGAAGAACACTGAAAAGAAAGGGAACTAATTAAACCTAAAAGAAATTAAAATCTTGGGAAAAATTATTCCATGATAGGAGATGAATAGGAAAATAAAATAATTCATGATTCAATATGAAATATGGGGTATTATTTTTAGGCCACTAGATGGTACATTTGGAGATCACAAAGAATGGAGGAACCCGTTTTCAGGGATAAATCATTTGAATTTGCATTTTCTGATGTACTGGCTAAGCAGAGTCTAAGTATAATAACAAATATATGGCACGTTGACAGGCACACCTTTTCCCTAAAACATGGGCTTCCACCTCCTTAGTTCTACACAGAATTATTTTTGTCCTTTTTCTTTTATTAAAATAGTCTTTGAACCAGGCATGGTGCTTAAAAGATTAGATCTTATAGAGAAACATAACATATTGTATTTAAATATGCTAATCTCTAAGAGGAAATGAAGGATCTGAGCCTGCTCATTAAGAAATAAATTAATTCATCACCATCACATTCATCATCATTCATCATCCAGTTGTGTCCAGTTTTCAATTAAGTTTTTCCAAACTGCTTTGTGCCTTTACCAAAAGGACTGATTATCTCTGATGATGATTTTTTTGTGGGTGTTCGGATGTTGATGGCAGTTGAATTGGCATAAACATGCTGAATGTCTTTTTTATTCAAGTAGTTAAGCAGTAGCTGTTCAGTGCATACAAATGCATTATGACAAGTGAAAAAAACTTATATTTTAAGATGTATTTTAGTGGCCAAATATCCAGTGTCTCAGATTGACAGAGAATATCTTACAAAAATATAGTGGAAACTAATGCACACATTGAACATTTATAATATGTACTGTTCATTTATGGACGAATCATTTATTGAGCCAATATTTGTTGAACACCCATAAGTTTCTAGCATTGTGTTAGACACTAAATATACATCAGTAAATGCAATTGACTTCGTTCCTGCCCTGGTGGAGCTTCTAGTCTAGAAACTAGATAACATTATCAGTTTTAGTGACTATGCACTCTCTCCCTTGATGTTTTCCTCAAGGTGAACACCAAAAGTCATGATGACTTCACCAGGGGTCTTATTGATATAGACGAGGCTCCTTCCTCAGACATAATGAGCATTCCATGACAGAGAGAACAATTTCCCACTACCTCTTTAAGATTTCTATGCAGAACAAGGATGTATGAAAATGTCTCACCATGCCTGCCACTTATCTCTAGATTCCTATAACATGAAGATGATCACAATCTGCCATCGTGCTGTTAAAATGATGCATAACCCGACCAGCACTCTGAAATGATCGAGTATTATTGCAGCCTCTTACAAGTTGGGCACTGAGATAATTTGGCTAGTGTTGGAGAAAGAATGTTCCGCAACCCCTGTGGCTCACCCTGCACTGAATAAATATGGCATGCCGCTGCTTTTGTTCTCCTTGTGTATGGAAGAGCAATTAATGTGTCAAAAAAGAAAAATCACAAAATGTGCAGACTTTTTTTTCCCCCATGAAAATTGCAAGACTACGTTCAGTTCAATCTGCTTTAAAATTATTGTACCACATTACAGGATGTTGTTATCTTAGAAA